>QLIY01002342.1:0-20166 GCA_003260075.1 Phallusia mammillata | reverse complement strand
AGCGAGAGGATATGAACGCCTCGCCCTGGCTGTGTGGTGGCAGATATTATATGTTTAATGTTAAGACTGGTTGTATTAAGAATGAAGCATAGACTAACAATTGACTAAGCGTTGTCAAAGCCCTGTGTTTGTATAATCTATGTGTTGTTAATACTTTGGACTGTTGTCACATTATGTATGTAATCAGATAATCTGCCATTTTTGCCCTGTGTGTTATATCGTATTTTATGTATTAAAATTAGATGTTGGTGTGCATAAGGATGAATTGTCCTGCTATATAGTTTCACTCTAATTTAAACTGAAATTAGCACACAAAGATCCACAAGCGTTACAGTGAATTCACGCTTGATAGAGTATAAATTAAAAGACTTAATCTTTGTTAATATAAAATCATATTTTAGTTTGTGACGCTAGTTTAGACTTGAGATAGATATTGAGATCTTAATAGGCTAAATGGAAACGTTACACTATGCTCAACTAAACAAAAAAGATACCACAAATAGAATGGCTATTCCTCATTATTTATCTACCTTGTGCACCATACANATTGAAGAAAACCGTAATGATTTTTGAAATCAGTACCCCAAAATTAGTCAATATCAGTTTTAACATTAAAGACACCAAAAATTGTGTTGGCCAGTGTTATTATTAAGTTATGAGTTAAAAATTTTAAAAACGTTTATAAGCAGTCTGACTTGGAAATAGATCCACATTAACTATAATAGAGCAGCTTTTAATGCCTAAACTTTACAATGTGAACCTTGGCACAACATTGTATATTTTAACGCGTTTTAATTGCTGACTAGGTCAAAAATGGAGTAATATGTGAAAAAGCGTGAAAAATATGAAAACAATCAATAAATACCAATCGTGGGTCACATAACTTACTTTTGCTATATTTAACAAAATCGTCTCTTTTGTAGTTGTTTCTGTACATCCAGTATCGTGGCGACCCATCACATTTGCTATNTATTGAACTGCATTTCAAGTCAAATCATTTTTTTACAAAAACATTTATTTCGTTAAATAAGCTATTTTTTTACGGGGTTCGAACCTAGGACTCTCCCGGGGACGAATCCCGATCAGGGTTTTTTATGTCTGTATGTGGGTCAAGCGCGCCGGACCATTCGGCCAAGTTAACGCTGCTTTTAAAGTTGTTGCTGTTTAGCCCCACCAAGCGATTAAACTGAATAAAAAGTTGTTACCACTGGGTAATGTGGTTTTTCAACCAACAATTCCCTACAGCGCTTGATACAAACCAAAGTTTCGAAATCAAACTAACCGACGCTGTTCATCTGATTAAACATACTGGACCTTTGTCGCGCATTATTATAACGTCCCAAGGTTGCGGAGCTATTTCCAGCTTGATGAATATTTTAGCGCATTTGTGCTGCGGCGGTTTGTATCACCGGCGAAATAAACTCAACGTACATTTTTTTCTGGTGCAAGGTTGGCGGTCGTGTAGGCTTTCCAAAAGTAGGTCCAATGTAGAATATACAATGATTTTAAATTTGATTTAAATATGCCAAACATTATTTCATTTAGAAATAAAGGATGAGGTCCATTTTATTTCAATTTTGAACAAGCCCGGTGCTACTTTTTTAATTCTTCAAAGTAACGATTTTGCAGGAAGTGTTAAATGTGCAGCCTACATTTTGTACAACATAATACGTGATGTTTGTTACACAGAAAGATCGAACAAATAGGTGTTGTGCATGACACACGTTTTCTCATGAACATAGTGCAACTGCACACACCTACAGCTTTGCACAACCACGCGATTGTATCTGATCAAATCCTTAAGAGGAAGTCGTAGTTATGTGAACAACTGCGTTTGATGTTGTGCAAACAAACGGTTGGTCCACAAAGCTGCCATATTAACTTGTAGAGCAGTTTAAGCGCATTTGTTTTGTCAGACCCAACATATGTTTTATATTTTTTTTTTCTATTTCAAACACATTCCCTGATTCGCATGCACCATTAAAGTTGTTAAAAGTTTGTTTGACCTAGGCCCTGCTTACATGATTTAAGATTGATAAATGAGATAAAAATTAGAAATTTAGTTCAAATTAATTCAAATTTGGCCAGATATCGCTGTTCGGATGGGTATACCAATAACACCTGGTCCATACAGTATGCTTTAGTTGATCCGGACACTTTTGGACGTTATTTAGATAGAAACATGATTATTGACTATTAAACGTCAAACTCGCTAGCTAATAATTGTATTGAGTCAACCAAAGATCTGCCGAGCAAAAATGTTCGACGCAGTAAAACACCACCATACACCATTTCCGGAAGACATGATGTAGTTGCACACACCTACACCTTTCCATTCTATTTTTATTGTTTTTCTGACAATACGGTGACGGTAATTGTTAAAACCAACGCTTTCCTGTTCATCTAAAACAGCATAAGCCATGCAAAGTCGGTTTTGTAGACAACAAGTAACAGATACAAAAAGGAACAAACTGTTGTTTTAGTAGTTGACATTAACTGCTGCAAAGACTAGTAGCGAAAAATCCAACAACAAAACAATATGCTTTGCAATGATATTTAGGTTCATAGGTTTGATTGCTTCACTTTGAAACAATGAGTTTTGATTAGTAAGCCAAAGGAATTTGATTGAGACAGACAAAAAATAATAAAACGCACTTACTTTGTGAAGCACGTCATATTACAACAAAAAAGATAACTTCTAATTTGTGTTCAATACCACAACGCTATGGAAGGAGAACGATCAACGGATAAAGTTTATGATGTGAAGAAATACACCAAAGTTGGAAAAGTTTACATATTTAACACAACAAAGTTCAAGTATGGTGAGTAAAAACGACTATCGATAGCGTACCAATCTTAAGTGATGTATGGCATATCAGCAGAAAGATACAAGGAAAGACTTGGATCTGAAAAAGATGCCAAAGCGTTGAAAGAGGTATTCGAGAAAATGGGATTTGAAGTACCACCTCCTTACAACAACAAAACTTGTTCAGAATTTAATGAGGTATTCAATTTGGAACCGAAGACCTTAAAAATTAATCAAACTACGAAAACCTAGATTGTATTTATGGTGGCAGTACGCGCAAGAACAATTAAAAATATGCCTTAAAATTAAAATACATATGCTACAAGAATGGCATTTCCATTTTGTTGTTTCAGATCCTGGATACGATTGCTAGTACAGATTTCANGCACACCCCTGTTTTAGATCCTTGATACGATTGCTGGTACAGATTTCGGTAATTACGCCAGTTTGTTTGTGTTCTTTCTTACCCACGGAAACGATCATGGCATCATGATGACGGACGTCCTATTTGCCAGAGAGGATTTTCTACAAAAAGTTTCGCTCAGAAAATGTTTCGACATTGGGAGGAAAACCTAAAATATTTGTCTTTCAGGTAATTTTTTTTTTGTGCAAAATTTTGTTGAGTGTAGTGGGTCACAAAGTCGGTTGTAAGAAAAAATGTACCCCTTGCCCCTGAAATAATGCGCTTGATTTTATTTGAAATTTGTGTGATACATTGCTCATTTCACATTTTTTTGATAGCTGAGTATGTTGGCTTCATCAACAGGCATGTCGCGGGAAAGAAAAGGAAAGTGGAGTGGTTTTGAAAAAGGACGGACAGGAAGTGATAGACGCCGAAACAGAAATTTCACAGGAGCAACAAGACGTTGAAACTTGGGAGGAAGGAGTTAAACTGATCCTACCGGGTGGATCTGACTTTCTAGTTTGCAACGCAGCCAACAAAGGTTGTTCAAATACATTTAGGATTAAACTATATTTATTTAGTTCAAATCTTTATAACCAGTCATTTTAGGGTTGTAAGCTACAGACGCGAGAAGACTGGCTCCCGTTATATTCAAACGTTGGTTGAAGTATTGGAAAAGTATCGTAAAAGTACGTATTTTGTTGCTTTGTTGTGTTCAACGATAGTTAAAATAACGTTGGTTGGTGTCCCCGCAAAGGAGAGACTGGCAATACAGATGAAGACTTCGTTCGCCTGCTTACATGGGTTTCCAGAAAAGTGGCACTGGGAGGAAATAACACCATGAAGAAGCAAATGCCAGCATTTAATTCCACTTTGACCAAGTTGTTATATCTCCCCCGCAACGAAAACCAACAGAGTCGAATCGAAACTAAGAAGGAATTCACGACAACTCAGTATTCCATGGTTGAAACCAAAAAAGACAACTCGGGGCAAATCATTGAAACATCACTAACTTACAATACAAAGGTAGTAGCATAATATAATAACACACTGTTAATGAAAATATCAAACGTATCATAGAATAAAGAGATATAACAGTGTAAAACAATAAATAAAAGCAGATAATTACACTTTAAAAGAAAGTCATAGACGCAAGTGAAATGCGCCACTGTATTACATTTCCCCCCCCCCCCCCCCCCCCCCCCCCCCCCCCCCCCCCCCCCCCCCCCCCCCCCCCCCCCCCCCCCCCCCCCCCCCCCCCCCCCCCAAAAACTGACTTTCTTTAACGTCATTTGGTGAAGAATTATGTCATATTCTTTCATACTTTTCGTTTTTTCATTCCACACGGTAAATTTAGGAAAATCTTCTGTGTGGAATTCGTTGACTTTCTTCCAGTTTGACATTCGTATTTGTTTGTGTTACTGTATGTATCGTGTTTGGTAATTGTTTTTGCAGTTTATTACTAGAACCACATGTAAAACGCAATTACTAACAATGTATCCAGGAACTTCTTCTTAAGGTCGAATTGTTATAAACGATTTACTTATAACAACAATCGTGTGATGGTTCGGGAAGGTGCGCAGGAGTCCAAAATGTAGTAGTCGAAAGCGTAAAAACTAGTGAGTTCCGAATTTACTTGTCCAAATTAGCAGAAATCAGCATATTTTTTTAAATGTCTCAATGCATTTTAAAGCAGGCTTTATCTGCTCACGTTAAACTTTTTGCAAGATGTCTGCATATTGCGTTTGTAGTTTTCTTCTATGAAAACAACTTTGCTGGGCAAGTTATTCTCAGAGAGATAATAAAGTAATCGCCCGCAAAGCGTGCTTATCATGGCGGAAACGAGTTTTTTTGTAAGCATTGTAAAGTTGTATGTCCATGTATGTAACGCACAATTTTTTAAAACCGTCCGACTTCGTAAGCAACGTATCTTACACTTTATTAACTAACTAAATTGATTACAAAAATTAGGGCAAAGTGTGCGACAGTACTTCCTCATTGTTAAAAATTAAAAAAAAAGATTAAAGGATTTAATGCACATAAAGTTGAACCAAAAATGTACCCCCCCCCCAATAAACTAGTCGCCCGCAAAGCATGGCGGAAGGAGGTTTTTTGCAAGCATTGTAAAGTTGCATTGTCCATGTATGTAACGCACTAATTTTTAAAAACGTCTGACTTCGTAAGCAACGTATCTTACTCTTTATTAACTAACTAAATTAATTACAAAAATGAGGGCAAAGTGTGCTACAGTCCTTCCTTTGTTAAAAATTAAAAAATAATATTAAAGGATTTAATGCACATAAAGTTGAACCCCCCCCCCCACTTTATTAACTAACTAAATTGATTACAAAAATTAGGGCAAAGTGTGCTTATTCGTTTATCACCCGTAAAGCAATATAATATGGCTTTACTAAATTTTTAACTTTGTATTTAAGGGTGAAACAATATTTGAGTAATTTTTAAAAAGACAAGTCAACACGCCTCTGAGCGCCACGCGATGTGACCGGCCAGCCGCGCACACTTCTAATTGGTACCTTCACGGTTTGTTGACATACACAAACTGGAAGTGAGAAAAGAAGAAAGTGTAACGTAAAAATATAGATTGTACGGTCCGCGTTTGCGAGGCTTTGTGTTCCCGAGGTAACTGTTTGCTTATTAAAGTGAAATTTCAACCAAAATGTTCAGGCGGAATATAAGGCCAGGCCCGAATCCAGGCCATTTTAAAAAGTGTACGAAACTTAAGAAGTAGAAAATCAAAATCAAAACAAAGCAACTTACGAACGAAGCATCGTGGTAACCAAGCGTATTCGGAAACGCTTGTTAAAATCTTAACCTTCAATGTTTATAACAATGCCAAGTTGTTATTTACAACAAACCTTACCTAAAAAACAGTAATAGTTCAGCAAAACATTGTAACAGCTGACTCCACATTGTTTTATCCAAAAACCGCCTTTAAATATTCAGCATTTGTGCAATAGAATACGTAACACTTACGGTCAAGTAACAGTTAACACATGCGTTACCTGTTGATCAAGCCACGTTTGGATACATTTCCACGAATGTAAGACCTTCAGCCATAACCCAAATCGTGTTCTTAATCATCCACACATCTACCTTACAACATTTAAAGGCAGCAAGGAAAAGAACCGAAGTCAAATCAAATGAACAAAATTTCAAAATAAAAAAGGTCTTTTGTTTGATGGACAAAATGCCTAAAAATACCAAAGATAAAAAAATACCGATAAAAAATCTTAAATATGACATTTACTAGAGTAAATAGCAGATGAGACAAGTTCCAAGCAGTAATGCGAGAAGTGCTTTACAATCTATTTCCAATAAACTTGCCGAACGCTTGACTAACCACGCGTAGCGAGACAAAGCGACAATGCAAAACCACAGAATAGGAGATTCAATCACTTGCCTTGTGCAGTTTTGTGTAGCGGTATTCGCAGCGTCAATAGGCATTGAAAATGAATAGCAAGTTAAATGGGAAAGACAAGAGTTACCCCACGTTTATACGACCAGCTACCGAAAAGATTGCCACGCAATGTACAGTAAAAGGTTGGTAATATGTAAGTAAGGATGGTTTAAGTGTTGTCAGCAGAACTAGCGCAAATGCTGTGTCTGTGGCAAATGCCGCGTAATGTATAAACAAAAGTGTATGTTTACAGAACGCAACAGGGCAATAATAATCTCTGATTTGCAAACAGATACTTTGCCTGCCAGTTTACTAGTATCTGTAATCAGAAAGCTGACAGATTTTTTGTGTAGAATGCCGCTTTAGTACATCATATTAAACAGACCCAAGCAATGTTACAGTTAGTTTGATATGGGGCAAATTGGAATTTGAACTCGTGAATCACTTGGCGTGTCATAAACAATCCCTAACTTAACACGCAATATGTACTGTGTACGTTTTATTATTTGGGCGCCATATTACGTCACCGCTTGTCACACGACTTATTATTATTTTTCCCCGAAACGCTTGAACCGTAAAAAGTCGTGCAAGTGAGCAAGATTAATTTGCCGTCCAACAAGACAAAACAGTTCCCCCCCCCCTACAACCAAAATGACTCACGTTATCAAACACCAGAAAAATGATACAATTTCGTATTGGAGGTAAAGTAGGCCTTTTCAAGAATAAAACTGACCATCCAGTGTTATCAATGAAAAAATAATAATATCATAAATTATTGTTTAAAGGATAATTATAAATTTAAATACCTCACTGGCTTGAAGGCGAAGTGTTGAGAAACGGTCCAGGAGAGTTTGAAGTTGGGTCTGACAAATTTAATCATCTTTTTGACGGCCATGCGTTCGTGCACAAGTGAGTCTATTAAACAAAATGAATTAACAGAATACGAATATAAAATCATGTATTGGGGGGATGCAAACAAATTTGTGGCATGTTCAACGTTCAATTTGACAAAAGGTCATGTCAAATATCGTACATGTATTTTGACCTCAAGACAGTCTTTTCAGGCATTGTTGATTTGATACAAAATCCTTTGTTAAGCGAGTGACAAACAATTGCGAATGCCCAGGACAATTACTCCAATATATCAACTATCATATAAAGTGGTCTGTGTGTTGGTCATGTTGTGCATTAAACAAATCAAAAAAATTAAAGCTTCCTAAAGTTGAGATCTTTTTCTTTCGTATGTTAATGCATATTCTGAGTGAATTGTCCAATTTTGTGCAGATTTACTATCAGTGGCGGTCGTGTGACGTACACAGGGAGTTTTATCGAGTCAAACCAATACAAGACAAACAAAGAACACAACCGTATTTTGTGTGGAGGATTTGGCACCGCTTCGTATACAGATCCATGCAAAAATATTTTCTCGAGGTAGATAGGCTATATATTCCCGCCGGTTTGTGCAGGTGGCAAAAGACAAGCTTAATTGTATGGTTTATCTCGTTAATTAACTAGTTAAATGTAGCCAACCGTGTAAATTATAGCTACGCTGAAAGTTTGTTTCAAGCCAAAGTGTAACTGTTAACAGATAGGCCATAATGTTTACAATGGCTGGTGACATAAAAGGGCAGTCTTGCAACATCATTTAACGCCATTGTTAATACTTCCAATAAACGTTGAAACACTGTTCAGTCATACACGAATATGTTTGTCAGTTTAATAGTGAAAAGAACGGCCCAAATAGACGTTAAAAGCGACATACTTCATTATTCAAACGTTCCGCTCACTGATGGTGGCATGAGCATTTGCCGAAACGTTTGATTAAAAAGAATGTAATTTGACGATATCATTTTGCTTTAATAATACACTAACGATAAAATCGCATTATGGCTTTCAGTTGAGCAATTCCTTTCTAAAATGTTTGTGTATACGAAGAGGCGGTTGTCTTTTTCTTAAAAGCTTCACATATGTAAAATCCCCAGCTGAAGAATATTTATAAACAAGGCGTAGTCATCAAAACAGTATGTTCAAAAACCAACGTCCTCTGACAACGTTTATCAAAAACTAAATTATACTTTTTGTCGGCGTAGTTTCATTTGGGGGATTATCGGGTTGTGAATGACTGATTATGACAATATCGCAAAATAAGGCACGCCGAAGTGAAATAAAACAAAAAATAGGAACAGAAAACACAACAAAACCGGCCAATAGGGCAAAATACAAAGTCTGTTTAGTTTTGTCTGGACCAAGTTTCTCAGTGAGAGTCAACCATGCACTTAGAAGAGAGATTCCAATAGCATTGCTAACCAGGCAAGTATAGACCAGATTGGAAAGTTTTGTTTTTGGGCGGAGGATTTTTTTTTCGTCAAAATCAATGCCCGGATTTATCCGCGGAATGGCGATTTTTTCTGCGAGGACTAATTGACTTTTGATTGACAGGTGGATTTAACGATTGATGCAACTTGTATATAACGCCTGCAAGACAATCCGACAAAAAGTATTTCCAAATAAACACAACGAATCTTTACCAGTTTTGCTTCATTTCGCACGCAACTGATCTGCTAAACGCTACACTTTTCATTTTCTTAACGATTCAATAAATTTGTGCTTACATTTCTTTCTTCTTGGTTGATTTATGAATGCCAAATTGCTTTAAATTGTCAGTAACTACTTGTCAGGCAAAAAACGTTGTTTTATGTAACTTGTTTTATGTAAGCCAAGCCGACGTTCGATAAGTGTAAGAGTGAATTCACGCTTGACTAAGTATAAATTGAAAGACTTAATCTTTGTTAATATAAAATTGTATTTTAATTCGTGACGCACGTTTTGGACTTTTGTAACAGAATTTGTAGTCTTAATAGGCTTACTAGAAACGTTACATCCACCATGTTGGTTGCATCATTAACGTTCCACCCACTGTGAGAATTATCGTTGAGGGGTTCCAGCATGTAAATCCGTCCGAATTGGTTTCAAACTACAGGTAAGCAAGCAACCAATCGAGGTGAAACACGCCATAAAATACAAAAACCTCGGGACGGCGAACATGCAGATAGTCTTTCCCGGAGGTCTAATGGGTTCACTTGATAAAGGTTTTGTCCAATACGCCATAAAATACAAAAAAAACTCGGGACGGCGAACATGCAGATAGTCTGGCCCGGAGGTCTAATGGGTTCACGTGATCAAGGTTTTGTCCAATACGCCATAAAATACAAAAACCTCGGGACGGCGAACATGCAGATAGTCTTTCCCGGAGGTCTAATGGGTTCACTTGATAAAGGTTTTGTCAAACACGCCATAAAATACAAAAACCTCCGGATGGAGTACATGAAGATAGTCTGGCCCAAAGGTCTAATAGGTTCACGCGCTGTTTTAATTAATGTTATGTTCCTCTTTTTACATCAGACATAGACGATGTGGGGACTCCAGTTACCTTTTTTAGTGGTTTATAACATAGTTTCGGTATGTACACCTCTATACAAAACATACGATGTAAGCAAGTTTTACCACGAAATGAATGGAAGTTTTTGTGCCTAACATGCTTGCGGGCAAGTCAAGTTGAATATATATTAGGTTTTTAAAATGAGAGCTTGTCAAACTAAAAGCCGGTGGTAAGATTTCAGGGAGAAAACAGACACTTAAAACTGTTTCTGATTGCAGCAGTTAGTATTAATATATGATTAGTGTTTCCAACAAAAATAAACGCTTTCACACCTTCATTGTGTTGCGTAGAATAACTCACAGGGAGAGTAATTGACACAAGATTAAAAGTGGTATTATTTGTGGTAAATTACTTATTGTCGTTTGCAGCTTTTATGTTTGTAGCGCTGTGAATCTTAAAAGAATGATGTCAGATTGTCCAGTTGTGTCGACAAAACTTGGGAAAGTGAGTGGATTTGCATTGGCCAAAGCGAAGTGTCCAGAAGCTCAACAAGTTTATGGGTACCTGGCAATCCCGTTTGCTAAACCACCCGTTGGCAATCTAAGGTTTAAGCCACCGCAAAGGTAACAATCTTTGGAATTTGTTCACAATTTGATTAGGATTGCTAGACGAAATTACGAAGGCACATAGTTTTGCTTGAGTTCAGTCATCTACTGTATATTTCCAAGGCTTGTCCTATATGATTTATTGTATAATAAATATAGTTTTTAGGTCACTGAGTATTGTGTTTAACTCTGCATCAAAAATTGTTTTCTTGAATTTAACTTCATTTGGCCTGCAGATGACAAATCTGCAATTTGTGTTAATTTTGAACATTCTTGTTCTTGTTTCCAATCACGTTATTCACTTCAAAGTGCCGATGCATGGAAGGGAACAAGAGATGGAACAAAATATCCACCTGGCCCGATGCAAAGTACAAGATACGTAGAAATATTTGCGAAATACGTCGCTAATTATCGAGTAGCAGATGAAAATCCGCGATATTTCGACGAAGATTGTCTTTACTTGAACGTTTTCACTCCAAAAACGAGCAACAAGGCAAAACTGCCAGTAAGTGTTTGGGCTTCAACCTAGAAAATGCAAAGCTGTTATGCCAAAATTGGGTTAAATAAATGAAAGTCTGAAAACATAAAAAGTCTAACTCTAAATGAAATAAATCATCGCAGGTGCTGATTTGGTTTTACGGAGGGGGGTTTTCTGCTGGCAGCAGTGTTGGATATCATGGTCAGACCATATGTGGTTTGCAAGACGTCGTTCTGGTGGTTCCTCAATACAGACTAAATGCTTTTGGATTCATAAGCTTTGGAAAGAACAGTTCATGTCCAGGAAATATGGGTTTGCTTGATCAAAAAATGGCAATGGAGTAAGTGAAATATCTGCTAATATTATGTTTCGGGTATTGTCATAAGGAGGTTCAATTGTGTTCACGGCAAAGCAACCGTAGTTAAGTTGTATGCTTAATATAATAAATCATACTTTTTGACTCGGTTTGCATTAGTTTCGTATGTGTGGTTCACATACATTTGTTTATCTTATCATTTAAAAGAAATACCAAGCACGAAATCTAGCCTTTGATGCTTCATAGTTATGCTCTAATAGTTAAAAGGACTAATCAAAAAATATGAAGCGAACGGACAGAACACGACATTAACATTTCCAGATGGACCAGGGACAACATTCTCGCATTCGGGGGAGACCCCAATAACGTCACTCTATTTGGGCGAGGTGCTGGTGGGATTTCGGTCAGCAGTCACGTGTTATCTCCTATGTCACGTGGTTTATTTCATCGCGCTATCAGTTGCAGTGGAGTCGCCAATTGCAACTGTAAGTACGATTGTGACGTTTTAGTAACGTTTCGTCAACAGAAGCGGCGTGCTTTCTTCAGAACAAACGCAAAAGGTTTTTTGACCAAATTTATATCGATTCTTTTTCCCATTACCTGCATGAGCAGCGTTTAGTATCTTGGCATATTGTTAAATAACTGATGTTTTATTGATGGCACAAAAGCGACAGATCGTGGTTGAGTGTATGCAGCGGATTTAAACATCCGCTTAAATATTTTTCACCTTGCAGTGGTAACAAAGGAGAACAATGACGTAAGCACCGGGTTCTTGCTCAAGGAACTTGGAATCATGGACAGAGATCCCGAAATAATCCTTGCAAAATTAAGATCTCTGTCGGCTAAAGCCCCCCCCCCCCTTGCAGTGGTAACAAAGGAGAACAATGACGTAAGCACCGGGTTCTTCCTCAAGGAACTTGGAATCATGGACAAAGATCCCGAAATAATCCTTGCAAAATTAAGATCTCTGTCGGCTAAGTCACTGATGGAAGCTCAAGAAATATCCGCCGAATATCATGAAAATCCGGTCAGTTAACTGGTTTGCTAAGTACAAATGTCAATTGGTCAATAGACAAATTTGCAATAGCTTAAAGGTCCCTGTTGCGGGGACCTGCCATGGAGGTGAGATTGGATTATAAAGCTTAGGGTTTTAAACTGCATTTACTCAGACGAAAGCGACCTTTTGAAACGGTGGGACACAAAATTATATATATATTTATAAATTATAAACGCTTTTAGGCATGTGCATTTCCTTGAAGCAACAATTTATTAATGATGTTTTGCATGTTGAAGAAAAACACAGCCTCATTTGGACTACATTATTTAACAAGCCGGAAATATAGCTGCGTCTGGCGTAGCGTAAAAATATACACATTACTCATCAAGGTCGCGCTGCAGCTAAATCGTTACTGGTTAGGTTGGCACAGTGGCCATAAACCGCTTTGTTTATTTTCAGCTGCAGAAACTTGACGACTTCGTAACAGTAGTTGATGGGAAATTTCTTTCTAAGCATCCGAGAGATTTAATAACCGATGGTAATTTCGCACCAGTCCCATTTATTATCGGGTGCAATAGTACTGAGTTTTGTGGGGTTTTGGCTGATCGGTTTCCCAAAGGATTTGTTACTGGTGAAATAGGCGAGAAACAAGCCATGGATTTAACAAAGATCGCGTGGCAAGTGGCAGATAACATCCCAGTAAGTTAAATTTGTAATTTTTGTTGTTGTATAGTTCAGGTAGCATTTAATTGCGGACTAAATCTAAATCAAATATGGAAAAAAAAGTGTCTTTTTGGCGGTACAACACAGAAAATCAAATAGTTTTTTCTTTCGTTTCTTAGTCGAATAAACTGGATGAAGGTGTCGGATTGGTTAAGAAGGAAATGATGAGGTATATTTCTCCTGATGACAGATACAAATGGAGCAAACTTCCTACTAACGTGATGTTAGATACACTCATTTTATTGCCAGGTGTGGAACAAGCAATCGCTCATTCAGGTAAAAAATCTCGAAATATGCTAAATACTGGTACCTTTTTAGTCTATTTGTACCAGCACCACCCTGTGGTTTCCAAATAGTTAAGGAATTTGCAAAACATCATTACCAAATTTGCAATATAAATTACTTAATGTTCTCCATGAACTTGAAGACAGTCAAACTAATTTGCAAAATGCCACCAAACATGTCAAAAAAGTTCTGCATTAGGTGACAACATTTTCATGTCTTCTGTTTAGTGTGCTAATAACTCTTGCTTTGTCGATGAAATAAGACTTAATTCACATGAACACAGATGCTGGTAATCCAACCTACATGTACTACATGACTCAACAACTACGAATGCACCATAACAGAGCATTTAGCAAGGATATGACAAAGAAGCCAGAATTTTGTGAAGCTGATCATATTGATGACGAAGTATTTACTTTTGGTGTTCCGTTTGGCAACGGACCGGTGGCGAAAGAAATGAAGTTCACTGAAGACGAGAAAAATCTCTCCAAGCAGTGGATGTCGTTTATTTGCAACTTCGCCAAAACTGGGTGAGCAAATTACGAAATTTGAATGCAACCGCTTTTTTTTATCTTAAATGCGTTACCAGTGGGTAATTTAACAACTTGCGCTGGCTGTTTCACCAACTTGTATGTCTATTAGAAGTATTTAGGTTTGTTTTGTTAAAATTTGTTTTATCCAACTGCAGGAACCCCAACACACCAATGAGCCTGACAAATTGGACAAGTTTTAAAAGAGATGAACAGCGTCACCTGGTGGTAAAGATGCCGCTTGAGGAGGGCGTAGATTTGATGGGTGAAAGATTCGAGTTCTGCCCCCCCCCCCATACTTTCAGTCAACAGCTTCCTTTAATTATTGAACATTTGTACCATAGAATACGCAACACCTGCAGCCAAGTAATTGTTACAAATTGCGTTACTTGTTGATCAAGCCACTTTTAGACAAATTTGCACGATGGTAAGACCGTCAAGCCCCCCCCCCACCTACGCGCAAAGATGGCAACCACTTAATAATAATCTTCATGACACAATGTGTCATAATTTGACGATTTAATTTTGCTATAATAATATATTCCTTAATAAAACCTTAATTACATTTTTGTCGGTGTAGTTTCATTTGAGGGATTACCGGGTTGTGGATGACTGCTTATGAATATCGCAAAGTAAGGCACGCCGAAGTGAAATAAAAGAAAAAAACATAAAACACAACAAAAGCAACAAAATCGCAATATAGGGGAAAATATGAAGTCCGTTTAGTTTCGCCTAGACCAGGTTTCTCAACAACATTCAACCATGCACTTAAATGAGAGATTCCAAAAGCTTTGCTAACCAGACAAGTATAAATTCCCAAATCATCTAAAATCACTTTCTTAAAACCATAGCTTTGCCAATCAGATCCAACGTGACTCGCGGATTGTGAAGTTGTTAGTTTCACATGTGGCGTATTAGTCCCTAATTCAGTGAAACATCATAACAGCTGACATAACATCGTTTCATTTGAAACCGCCTTCAAAAATTCAAAATGTTTACCATAGACTAAACAATAGTTACGGTCAAGTAATAGTTACAAATCGCGTTACAAGTTGATCAAGTCATTTTTAGATAGATTTTTACGATAAGACTTTTACTTATAATCTACATTACAACCTTTAAACGCAACAAGGAAAAAAAGTCAAATAAAAAGAATAAAACTTTGAAAGCTAAAAAACCTTTGTGTTGTGGACAAAGTGCCTAAAGACACCCAAGTCGAAATGTACACCGGTAAAAAAATCTTAAATATGACATTTACCAGAGTAAATAGCAGATGAGACAAGTTCCAAGCAGGAAGTGTTTTACAATCTATTGACAACAAACGTGCCGAACGCTTGACTAACCAAGCGTAGCGAGACAAAACGACAATGCAAAACCACAGAATAGGAGAATCAATTACGTGCCTTGTCCTGTTCTGTTTAGCGGTATTCGCAGCGTCAATAGGCATTGAAAATGAACAGCAAGTTAAGCCCCCCCCCCACCAGCCCGATATGATGAAGACCGTCAACCATAACCAAAACCGTGTTCTTAATCATCCACACATCTACGTTACAAATTTAAATTGTAAAGTCAAATAAACAAAACTTTAAACTGAAAAAGGTCTTTGTGTTACGGACAAACTGCCTACATACACAAGTCGAAATGCACACTAGCAAAATATCTTAAATGTGACATTGACCAGAGTAAACAGCAGTTGAGACAAGTTCAAGCATCAATACGGAAAGTGCTTTACAATCTATTGACAACAAACTTGTCGAACGCTTGACTAACCCCCCCCCCCCAACGCAATCGAGCAATAATCACCTCTGACTTGCAAATACATACTTTGCCTGCCAGTTTATTTATATCTGTAATCAGAAAGCTGGCAGATTCTTTTGTGTAGAAAGTCGCTTTAGTACATCATACTAAACAGACCCAAGCAATGTTACAGTTAGTTTAATATGAGGCAGATTGGAATTTGAACTCGTGAATCACTTGGCGTGTCATAAACGATCCCTAACTTCATATGCAATATGTGCTGTGTACGTTTTATTTTTGGACGCCATATGACGTCACTGCTTGTTATACAACTTCTTATATTTCCCCGAAACGCTTGAAGCGTAAAAAGTTGTGCAAGATTAATTTGCCCCCCCCCCAAGCGTAGTGAGACAAAGCGACAATGCAAAACCGCAGAAGAGGAGATTCAGTTACTTGCCTTGTCCTGTCCTGTGTAGCGGAGTCCGCAGCGTTAATAGGTATTGAAAATGAATAACAAATTAAATGGAAAAGACAAGAGTTACCCCACGTTTATACGACCAGCTACCGAAAAGATGGCCACGCAATGTACGGTAAAAGGTTGGTAGTATGTATGTAATGATGATGTAACTGTTGTCAGTAGAACTAACGAAAACACTGAGTCTGTGGCGAATGCCGCATAATCTATAAACAAAACTGTATGTTTACAGAACGTAATGAGGCAATAATAATCTCTGACTTGCAAATACATACTTTGCATGCCATGTTACTTGTATCTGCTTTCTGAAAGCTGGCAGATTCTTTTGTGTATAATGCCTGTTTAATACATCATATTAAACAGACCCAAGCGTCCTATTAAACAGACCCAAGCAATACAGTTAGTTTCATACAAGGCAGATTGGAATTTGAACTCGTAAATCACTTGGCGTGTCATAAACAATCCCTAACTTCATATGCAATATGTGCTGTGTACGTTTTATTATTAGGACGCCATATGACGTCACTGCTTGTTATACAACTTCATATTTTTCCCCGAAACGCTTGAAGCGTAAAAAGTCGTGCAAGTGAGCAACATTAAATTACCCCCCCCCCAACGCAATCGAGCAATAATCACCTCTGACTTGCAAATACATACTTTGCATGTCATTTTATTTATATCTGTAATCAGAAAGCTGGCAGATTCTTTTGTGTAGAAAGTCGCTTTAGTACATCATACTAAACAGACCCAAGCAATGTTACAGTTAGTTTAATATGAGGCAGATTGGAATTTGAACTCGTGAATCACTTGGCGTGTCATAAACGATCCCTAACTTCATATGCAATATGTGCTGTGTACGTTTTATTTTTGGACGCCATATGACGTCACTGCTTGTTATACAACTTCTTATATTTCCCCGAAACGCTTGAAGCGTAAAAAGTTGTGCAAGATTAATTTGCCGTCCAACAAGACAAAACAGTTGTCCGGTAAACGGAAACCACGACTTTGTTTGGTATGCATACAACCAAAATGACTCACGTTATCAAACACCAGAAAAATGATACAATATCGTATTGGAGGTAAAGTAGGCCTTTTCAAGAATAAAATATACCATCCAGTGTTATAATTGAAAAAAAAATTATAAATTATTGTTTAAAGGACAAATACCTCACTGGCTTGAAGGCGAAGTGTTGAGAAACGGTCCAGGAGAGTTTGAAGTTGGGTCTGACAAATTTAATCATCTTTTTGACGGCCATGCGTTCGTGCACAAGTGAGTCTATTAAACAAAATGAATTAACATGTATTGCGGGTACGCAAATAAATTTGTGGCATGTTCAACTTTCAACGTGACTGGTTAGTACGGAAGGTCAAGTCAAATTTCGTCCAAAGTGATCTGTGTGTTGGTCACGTTGTGTATTAAAAAAAATCAGTTTCTAATTAGAAATTCAAAGCTTGCTAAAGTTGCATATTTTGAGTGAATGGTTCAATTTTTGTTCAGATTTACTATCAGTGGCGGTCGTGTGACGTACACAGGCAGTTTTATCGAGTCAAACCAATACAAGACAAACAAAGAACACAACCGTATTTTGTGTGGAGGATTTGGCACCGCTTCGTATACAGATCCATGCAAAAATATTTTCTCAAGGTAAATAGACTATATATTCCCGCTGGTTTGTGCGGGTGGCCATTGACAAGCTTAATTGAAAGCTTTACTTATGGTATGAGTTATGACTCAATTAGTGAATTTAACCAATTGTGTGAATTATAACTACAGAGAAAGTGTGTTTCAAGCCAAATTAGAATTACAACGTTACACCATTCAATGTATTTTTTATTATTTTCACTGAACTTTGGTTTGTTTTTAGATTTTTCACGGTACTGACAACGAGACCATACACAGACAACTGCAATGTGAACGTTGCAAGTATGGCAAACGCACATTATACCATCACTGATGGAGGAGACGTGGTCAGGTTCGACGCAGATAAATTGGAAACGAAAAACTCCATTGCTTTAACCCCCCCCCCTTGCCAACAGAAACGAAATGTGATTTCGTGGTGCTGAATCTTGTCCTTGGAAAATTCATGGCGTTCAATTCTGTTCATATTTATATGCATAAATCTACTGTAATGTCACTATACTGGAAATCGCTATACTGGATGCTAGCAATATACATCCGTTGGCAGAAGTACTTCTCAGTTCCAAATTAAGCTCTGATATAATGTTTTAACTCAACTCACGAATATAAATGCGCTGTTCGGCATTTTCAAGCTTGCAATACATGTGAACGGTTCACAACAAAAACATGGCCCAAACTGAGTTTAAACCACCTGAATTGGATGGCCTAAAAAATTCGGTTTGGGCCAAGTAATTTTGCTGCGTCATGTTTTCACTTCCAAATATGGTCACATGGCCCAAATACTTGGCCCAAACTTGCGACATGGAAACGTAGTATTAATGTTCTGTTTTAATTATATTTGATTAAGCAATAAAATTAGTTTAACACATACAACCAAAATGACTCACGTTATCAAACACAATAAACATGATACAATATCGTATTGGAGGTGAAGTACGGATCTTTCAAGAATAAAATATTGGGACAAACCATTCAGTGTTATAATTGAAAAAATAATATTATAAATTATTGTTTAAAGGACAAATACCTCACTGGCTTAAAGGCGAAGTGCCCCCCCCCCCCAATTATTTTGACGAAAAAATATCCTCCGCGCAAAAATAAAACTTTCCCATCCTTTAAGGATGGTTTAAGTGTTGTCAGCAGAACTAGCAAAAATGCCATGCCTGTGGCGAAAGCCGCAAATTTATAAACCAAACTGTATGTTTACAGAACGCAATGAGGCAATCGTAATCTCTGACTTGCAAATACATACTTTGCATGCCACGTTACTTCAATCTGCTTTCAGAAAGCTAGCAAATTCTTTTGTGTAGAATGCCTGTTTGTTACATCATATTAAACAGACCCAAGCAATGTTACAGTTAGTTTGATTTGAGGCAGATTGGAATTTGAACTCGTTAACAACTTGGCGTGTCATAAACAATCCCTAACTTAATATGCAATATGTGCTGTGTACGTTTTATTATTTGGACGCCTTTTAACGTCACCGCTTGTCATACGATTATTTCCCCCCGAAACGCTTGAAGCGTTAAAAGTCGTGCAAGTGAGAAAGATTAAATTACCGTCCTACAAGACAAAACAGTTGTCCGGTAAACGGAAACCACCACTTTGTTTGGTATGCATACAACCAAAATGATTCACGTTATCAAACATCATAAAAATGATACAATATCGTATTGGAGGTAAAGTAGGGGTATTTTAAGAATAAAATATCGGGGCAAACCATTCAGTGTTACAATTGAAAAAATAATATTACCCCCCCCCCCTATGCAATATGTGCTGTGTACGTTTTATTATTTGGGCGCCATATGACGTCACCGCTTGTTACACGACTTATTATTATTTTCCCCGAAACGTTGAAGCGTAAAAAGTCGTGCAAGTGAGAAAGATTAAATTACCGTCCAACAACACAAAACAGTTGCCCGGTAAACGGTAACCACCACTTTGTTTGGTATGCATACAACCAAAATGACTCACGTTATCAAACACAATAAAAATGATACAATATCGTATTGGAGGTAAAGTAGGGGTCTTTCAAGAATAAACTATTGGGGCAACCCATTCAGTGTTATAATTGAAAAAAATAATATTATAAATTATTGCTTAAAGGACAAATACCTCACTGGCTTGAAGGCGAAGTGCTTAGAAACGGCCCAGGAGAATTTGAAGTTGGATCTGACAAATTTAATCATCTTTTTGACGGCCATGCGTTCGTGCATAAGTGAGTCTATTAAACAAAACAAATAAAGATAATATAATTAAACCTAAAGCCTTTTGTATTGTGGGACCACAATAATTTCTGGCATGTTCAACCTTGAACGTGATAAGTTAGGAAGAAAGATATATGCATTTTGACCCCATAAAAGTATTTACAGGCA
>QLIY01002341.1:5472-20172 GCA_003260075.1 Phallusia mammillata | reverse complement strand
ACGACCGACCGATAATAAAATTATCATGTCGTCTCCAGTTAAAAATAGAAACAAGTTAAAACTAGGCTAGGCAGGAAACTAAGTTATGTAAAAATGTAACATGTTAAATGAGAGAAGTTGTTAACGCAGGCGGTAATGAACTAAAGTGTAACATATTGCGATAAACGTTGTATAATGGAAGTAAGACACACACACAATGATAAGTATATTACAACATTTTATTGGGCTTTACATGGCAATGTTTGTTGTAAATTGGTCCATGTCGAGGCCAAATTTAATGTCAATGTATTGGTTTCCAAATTTTTGCGTAAAAACTTCCAATTGAGATTTGAAAGTCACAAAGATTTTTTGAGAGACGCGTCTCGCAAAAGATTCTGAGTCTCTAATGTAGTCGTTTAAATAATCTAAGTTTTCTTTTTCTTTAATGAATTTGACGCGCCAAATTGAATATAACTTTACTAGCCACACTGGAGTTTCCAGGTCGTAGTGGTTATATAAAATCAGGTTTGGGTTTTTGGGAGATGCGTTTGTATATTATCAAATAAAATTTGGTCGAGAAAATTAGCGATTTTATTATTTATGGGACAATTTAAGAGCAGATATTCTATATTGTCGTTTTTATTTTTGCACAGCTTACAGCGCATGATTCTGTTTTGTTTATTTTTTAGATGGAAAGGGTTTCTGGAGCGATAGAAATCACCCCATTTAAAGGTTTTGTGCGAGGTAAGGTAGGCAGTTTGCCGCTCACCATTGTTAAAGAAGGACCTTATTCCTGTTTGGAGGAACAAGGCTCTTTTCCAGTTGAAATCGGTGAGGTTGCTTGGAGTACTATCTATTTCTATTTGTTAAATTAATTCGTAATAAAAATGTCGTAATTTGGATTTTTGCCAATTGAATTCATTATTAATTTCTATTAAATTTAGGTAAGTTTCGTAANCAGTTTTTTTCCAAGTACAACTCTAAATATGGAAACAGGTTTCAAAGAAACAGAATCAGTCGATAATGCTATAGTTTCTGTAAAAGCAAGCGATAAAACAAGACTTGATCGGTGTGCAGGTTTTGGGCGTCGTTACTTGCCAGACCTATAGGCCCACGCGAACAGTCGGCGCTTCTCCACTTGTGAGGTGATTTAGGTTAAATGTCGGTGGTTTTAGCTTGTTGTTGTTTTATCTTCATTTTATTGTTGTTTTAATGTTTGCTTTTATAGAAACTGCTGATTTCGTTATATTTTGTGATTTTTTTCAATCAGCGCACTATTGGCGAATCGGGTGACAGTATACGCNCTATAATTTAGTTCTTTTATATGAACATGGGAAGGTTGAATTACTCTTGCGGTAAATAAAATTTTGGGAAAAATTAGCGTGTTTATTATAGAGAATTTTCCAGTAAAAGAAGGTTTCCGAAATGCGAACCTATTGGTTATATGTTTCGCATGCCGTACTATTGGTGCCCAGTTGTCTCGCACATCGAAACAACTTGATTTACATTTGATTCCTAAAATTTTGACGTTTGTTTTACAGAAATCAGGGTAGATAAAATTTAATTCGCTAGCAAAGTTTTTCGAGATTGGGAGTAGTTCAGTTTTCGTTGTATTAATTTTTTGTCCGGTTGCTTTTTTGTATAGATCCATAAGTTTAAAAATTTCTGGAATTGATTGTTTGTCCGAAATTATGAAAGTCGAATCATCAGCATACTGCTGTATTTTTGTTTCGAGCTTTCCAATTTTGAAACCGTTTATGTTTTTATTATTATTAACTGCTTTGATGAGGGCTTGACCCACGGCCACATAAAGCAACATGGATAATCCACACCCTTGTCTAACTCCTCTTTTTATATGTATTATTTCTGTTGTGGTACCGTTGACGTTAATTTTGCTAGTTACGTTTTTGTATAATTTTTTTTACCATTTTCTAGTGTATTCATTAATACTCAAGGCTTGTAGGACTTGATGCACAAAGTCATGATCGACAGTATCAAAGGCCTTTTCAATATCGATCATCATGAAAGCCAGAGGGGTATGGTTTGTACGACTAGACTCCATTGCTGATTGGAGATGGATATGTTGAATAAAGCGGTTGTTTAGACCGCATTTTTGTTCTATAGCTATTTTTTCGTCAAGTTCTTTTTGAAGTCGCATTGAAACCGTTTTACTTATGATTTTGTAATCGGCGTTTGAGAGAGAAATTGAATGCCAATTCTTTAGATACGTCTTATCCTGTTTTTTTCGGAATAAGTTTGACTTGCGCATTTTTAAGGGACGGGGGGGAGTTCTTTCATGGGGGGGGGGGGGGGGGGGGGGGGGGGGGGGGGGGGGGGGGGGGGGGGGGGGGGGGGGGGGGGGGGGGGGGGGGGGGGGGGGGGGGGGGGGGGGGGGTTACATACCAATTCTATGAAATTTTCTTTAAGTAAGGGCCAAAAGTGATTGTAAAATTCTACCGGGAGACCGTCGTCGCCAGGGGATGAGTATTTGGTCATTAAATTCTTTGATATTTCCAATTCTTTTTGCGTAAAAGGTGGGTCTGCTGATTGCGGCGGGTGGGGTTTAATTTGCGAGATAAAGAACTTTTGGGCGTTTGTGTCTACATTATTATTCACTTGCCAAAGATTTTGATAAAAACGATGAACTTCGTGTATTATTTTGTCAGGGTTTGTTTCAAAATGGCCATTAATGTTCAATGCTCTGATGCTAGTACTTTCCTGTTTTGTTTGTTCGCTTTTAAAGAAAGACTTATCCGGTTTCTCACTGTCGCAAAAGTCTTTGATTCTTGCTCTTATTTTAGCGCCATTCAAATTTTGCTCGTTGCTTAGCTTTATCTGTTTTTTTGGAGATCTAGAAGTTTAAAGATAGGTTCCGGATTGTTTGGGGTCATAGTGGCCTTAAGGACTTCGAAATCTTTGTGCATTTTGGATTACTCAAATTTTTCGGCTTTTTTTCGCTCAATTGAAAACGTGATAGATTTTTTCCTATTTGTTTGTTTGAGGGAGTCCCACCACTCGAAAACCGAGGGGTAGGATTCTTTCTCGTTTTCGAATTCCTGGATCAGGCTTTTAATTAATGTATTGTACTTTGGGTCTTGTAATAATGTTAAGTTTAGTTTCCAGGAGGTTTTTCCCCATCTTTTATTAAGATTTAGGTTTATTCAAATGAAAGGAACAAAATTATGATCGGAATAAGTGAAATTTTTTATGGTCGGCAAGTTTGATTTTATGAATTAAATTGATTGTCGCGTAAAAGCGGTATATTCTCATCGATGAGGTTTTGGTAATGCGCGTAAAGCATTTTTTTCTGGGATGAAAGAAACGAAAAATGTCTACTATGCTATGTTAAGCAGTCATGCATTTCCAGGCTTTAAGATCGCATTCGTTTCTTAAACATCTATGTAGCGAGTCGATTTTACTTTCGATAAAATTAAAGTCGCCAGCAATGATTGTGTACACATTGGGATGGGGGGGGGGGGCCATTAATGTTTAAACCTCTGATGCTAGTACTTTCCTGTTTTGTTTGTTCAGTTTTAAAGAAAGGCTTGTACGGTTTCTCGTTGTCGCAAAAGTCTTTGATTCTTGCTCTTATTTTAGCGCCGTTCAAATTTTGCTCGTTGCTTAGCTTTATCTTTTTTTGGAGATCTAGAAGTTTTAAGGTAGGTCCGGGATTGTTGGGTGACATCGTGGCCATAAGGGCTTCGAATTCTTTTTGCATTTTTGCTTTCTCAAGTTTTTCGGCGTTTTTTCGCTCAATTGAAAACGAGATTGATTTCTTTCTAATTTTTTGTTTGAGGGAATCCCACCACTCGAAAATCGAGTGGTAGGATTCTTTCTCGTTTTCGAGTTCCTGGATCAGGCTTTTAATTAACGTATTGTACTTCGGTCTTGTAATAAAGTTAGGTTTAGTTTCCAGGAGGTTTTTCCCCATCTTTTATTTAGATTAAGATTTATTCGAAAAAAGTTTAATTTTATGTCGAGTAAAAGCGGTCTATTCTCGTTGATGAATTTTTGGTAATACGCGTAAAGCATTTTTTTCTAGGCTGAAAAAGGCGGAAAGTGTCTACTATGCTATGTTCAGCAGTCAGGCGCTTCCAGGCTTTAAGATCGCATCCGTTTCTTAAATTTCTATGTAGCGAGTCAATTTCATTTTCGATAAAGTTAAAGTCGCCAGCAATGATTGTGAACACATTGGGATTTTTGGTGATTGATTTAGACAAGGTATCAATTAGAGTTTTTCTTTCGTTTCTATTTTTTGGTCCGGATGGTAGATATATGTTAAAGATATGGTAGGTTTGGTAGTTTAACTCAAAATATATTTTTTGGATTTTCGAGTCGATCAGGATTTCATGAAAAATAGTTTTATTTTAGGTAAAGTTTTTCCCAATTTAAATCAGAGTACCGTCGAATTTGTTTTTTGGGGGGGGGGAGTATTTTAACTCAAATGATATTTTTTGGATTTTCGAGTTGATCAGGATTTCATGAGATATAGTTTTATTTTGGGTAAAGTTTTTCTAAATCAGAGTACCGTCAAATTTGTTTTTTTGGTTACTGTTTAAGTCATTTTCCCAAGTTGAATTGAAAAATAAGTCAAAACTGTTTTGGTTCGTCCAATTTAATAGGTTTTGTTTTGAGACTACATGTGCTTTTGAGACTACATGTGCAATAAGTAAGATATCAGAGTCATCTTTTTCTGTGAAAGTTTGCAAGTTATTTAGTTTACGGTTAAGTCCGTTTATGTTAATTGAAGTAATGTTCGCCATCGCATTGAGGTTTGTAAAAGTTTACTAAAGTGTTTTGTAGCTGTTTGGGAAGAAACTGTTTTTACTTGTGCTGGGTCGGTTTCTTTTTCTTTCTGGGCTTCTCGCCTGAGCTACTGTTGCTTCTCTTGGTTTTTGTTTTTGTATTCTGTGGTTTGAAGAGATTGGCTAAGTCTAAACCTGAATTCTCTTTTTCTAATGACAAGGGTTCTCCCTGATCTTCTTCTTTTCCATCTTCTTCTTTTCCATCTTCTTCTTTTTCATCCTCTTCTTCTTTTTCCCTTCTTGGAGAGTCTGTATCAGTGCCGTCTTCAGTGTCAGATGTGATGGAAGACTCTTCAAGCGGAGGTAGGGGGGGGGGGGGGGGGGGGGGGGGGGGGGGGGGGGGGGGGGGGGGGGGGGGGGGGGGGGGGGGGGGGGGGGGGGGGGGGGGGGGGGCTTGTTTGTTTGGGTGTGGAGTGGATGGGGCATTTTTGTGAGATGTCGGAAGATCAGTTGGAATAGATGGAAGTCGTCGTCGTCATCGTGGAGTAGGAGGAGTGGCATAAGAGGAGGAAACTGACAGAGAGTTTGGGTTTTTATTTGAAGGTTCTACATCCATGGTTGGTGTAGATTCTGATAGAGACTTGCTAGCGGCTTTTGGTGATTTGTTTGCTGTCTCGAAAGATTTGTTGGATGTATATGGAGCGATTGGAGCCAAGATGGAGGAGTTTAATTCAAGAGGAGTGGGTTCTTCAACTTCAATGTTTTTGTTCAAAACCTGGATTTGCTTCTCATGTTGTACTTCCATGTGATGTATTTCTTGGGACAGATCATCTGGATTAGATTTATCTGGCATATAACCATTGGGTGTTGATTTTTTCTTGGTTTTGTGGCAGTTTAGGGTAGTCTCTCTTATATTGTGCCCTGTCTCTACCATCTGGTTCCTCATCTATGTCTGCAATGCTAGACTCAAATGGACAATCTCTCGCCTTGTGGTTCCTGTCCCCACATATCTTACACTTCTTTTGGCGAGACACTGGTTTGTCCAGTGGCCCCGTTGCATGCAGTTTCTGCAAGTGGGGCCAAAGGATTCCCCAGGTTTTGCGATTTGTATCTCGTGCCCGAATAGTGTAGCTACATATGGGATATTATGTGTGGAAACTTCAGGAGGATCAAATTCGGATTAATAACTAACATCTGTCCACATTTGAAAAAATTTTAAGCACTCTTTCTTGACCAAACGAGCGTTACAAACCAGCATTTAAAAGATTTATGCTTTGGAGGCCTGTAGGTGAACTGCTGGGTCAAACTTCAGGAGGATCAAACTCCATCTAATAACTAACATCTGGTGGTCAAGCTGACAATGACCATTTAATGACTCTTTATTTCATCTTAAAACATATAATTTTTTACCTTCACGCTAATCAACGTTTGCCTGACATGTATGAAACCAAAGTATCATTTTAATCACCTCTAAGATACAGAATTCTTGCTGGGCTGTATTTCTGACTTAAAGGACTGGTACAGCTAAAACAAATTTTTGTAGGTTAAACGGGTAAAAAATGGGTGAATCAAATTAAAAGTTACATTAGAACACCTTACATTGCACCAACCAACACAGCTGTTAAAAAAAATACGTTCTTTGGGCCTGTGGGTAAAATGCTGTGTCATTTGGAGTAAAACTTCAGAAGGATTAAATATGGATCAATAACTTGCACTGTGTAAATTTGAATGTATTTGAAGCACCCTTTCTTAACCAAACATGTATGACAAACCAGCGTTTGACAGAAAAAATAGATATGGACAAAAACAATATGCATCCCTTTCAGAAAAGGGGACCCATAATAACACACTTTTAACTTACTTTTTTTGTCACACTTCTTTAAATTTAACTGCCTGTTCACTACCTCTGATGCTGATTTTGTAGGCAATGTTTCCCATTCATCTTTCACAGAGGTTTTTGTCAGGTATTTGTACGAAATTTCTGACCAATCGTTTGGCACACATACAAATGTGTGTAAACACTGAGGCCTTAAAAAATACAAACAAATTTAAATACAACAAACAATTTCACAAGGCGTGTAGACAGCACCAAACATAATCACGCTTTTTTTTCAACAACATGTTGTTACATATATCTCGTTATCTCAGTAGAATCACTTAAAATATGCTAATAGACCTTGAACTTTGTGATATTATCCACCGAATTAAACATTGTTCAGATTCTTAACTAACACTTGTGCAAAAGTTTGAAGCACCCTTTCTTGAACAAAGCGGTGGAACAAACCAGTGTTGGCAAAATATATGAAAACTGACAAAATAATATGTTTCCCTTAAATTAGAGGTCCTGACGAAATTTTTATTCCGAGGAGAAAATAGGTAAACCAACCTAAACTCACACAATGCTAATAAATGTTGCAATGCACTTAATATGACAATTATGTCATTATTTTCACTACATTTTGCATTGTTTTATGTGTTTATGTGGTTTATGTGGTATGTGTGTCAAACCAAAGCTAACCTTTGGACAGTTATTTTATGGTCAAAATGTGTAACCAAGCTGGATATAGACAACAAGTTAGAAAAAGGGCTTACATCCACTGTTTTTGTGTTATTTGTACTGCACAACAAAACTGTATGTTCAACCTACCTTAAGGAATCTTTATGCAACAGAAATTGTGCTTTTAAGTTATCAACATAAACAAACAATCTATGGGATTGTTTTAATCCACCATCCACAATTACACGAATTTCCAAAATCATTTCTACGTAAAACATGAAACAATATTGCTTTTGTTTAGTAAATAATACAAAAGTGTGTACTTTATGGTTTATTTCTGTTTAACAGTATGCAGTTTGCTCAGAAATAAATAAAACTTAAATAGTGTAAATGTAACTTTCTATCACAGTTTATAAAACTATTAGAAAAGTCAAACAAATAATCGATAAATATTTGGTACCTTCACTGCTTGGTTCAGGTTTCCTTATTCCCGAAATTTGGCATTTGTAAGGTTCCATGCATGTCATATTTTCACAAACTTTAATCTCCTCCTTTCCTTTTTGACTTTCTAAAAAAAGAGTTATTATATTTATGGGATCATGCACATTGTCAAAATGCACGTTAATCTTACAGAATTAGGTCCGTAACGAAATAGGTGACTTTCCTATATATTGCAATTTGCAAATATATATGTCTCATATCCTATTTATTGATTTATTGCATGCACCAGGGCTATATACATTTCAGGCTGAGGTGTTTAATATGGACCTTGATGTTCTTTTGATTACTGCTACATACAATATTGTGAGTTAATTGCTTCATTCCTAAGTAGCAGCAGTTTTTAGGTTCACATAGCGAATACTCAGGTGGCTGCAATGAGGGGGGGGGGGGGGGGGGGGGGGGGGGGGGGGGGGGGGGGGGGGGGGGGGGGGGGGATGTGAGGTCAGATTGACTGACTGTGACAAAAAATAGTCCATTATACCACTACACAATAAACAAAATAGTGGTTGTTTGTGCAAAATTTGATGTTAAAAATTGAAATTTCAATGATTGTCATATAAACGTTGTTGTGTCAATCAACTATCACAAGGTGTTAAATTATGGTTTTGTTTGCTGATATAAGCATTTGGTTTGAACAAATGAGTTCATCTTTGACAGCGATTCTTTCTGTTAGCTATGACTAATATTGGCTAAGATATGTTGCAATTGTATTAATGACAAAAGTGTCTGGACCTCGGAAACATATGACATTCTCTGGTAAAGGTCAACTGAATTGTCATGTTTACCTTAACTGAATTGTACATGTATTTGTGGTGAGTGACTGGTGTCATATAGTTGACATAAAATGCTTTTTTAACAGTGCAATTTAAAACTATCGCCCAGTTAAGCTTTTTCCCCAAATTTCTTAATTTCCAACCATGAAATCAATTTTAATTTAAATACTTTAAACTACAAAGGTATGGAATTCCAAACCATTTGTTGTGCACACCATTATCATCACAAAAGCCGAACCACAGCAAAAAAGCAATTTTTAACCTATGGTTGAAATGTCAGTATGACTTTCTTGCTTGTATACTTTGCAAAAATCAGCCTCTGTAAATAACATGTAATTTGTTTGTCGAAGTAAATGGGTGTTTTGGCTTTATCAATCAAACTAAATTTGGCTTAAACTTTTTTCTCAATATTGTATCATAAAGATTAGTATTTGATCAAGTTTACAAATGGTGCTCATTGAACTCTAAAATATCATACTTAAACCACAATAAAAATGTAAAACAAATAAAAAAAGCAAGTTTTTCTTTGGTAATAAGCACATAGTCTTGCATTATTTTGCTAATTTGTATTTTACAGGTAGATCCTGAGAGTTAGGCTACTTTAAAATTTGATCTTTAGTCGAAAACGCATGCGTCCCACTTTAAGTTTGAAACTTTAACAAACCTGTAGGTATGACTTGGGATGTTGCAGTGTGTAGGTATTGTTCTGCCTGTGAAAATACAAAAAAAATGCTTTGAAACTGTATGATTTTTCTTCACCTAAGCAATAAAAAAGTACTACAAGTCAATGAAATGTTAATGCATAGCAATAATGTCTAATTAAATACCGATGGGTTTTCTTCAATACTAAGAGACGAAGCAGCAGATGATAAATCAAGGGAGGATATAGAATCTGGCCTCAGGTTGGATGACAGCTGCTTAATAAACCTATAAAGGTTTTCAGAAGAACTTCCAATAACACAATGTGTGATTTGAAGCAACCAATCAGAGTCAGTAAATCTTTAAGACAATAATATTATTTGTTTGATTTTTTTGTGGGCTTCTTAAGCCAGCAGTGTTTAGCAATTTAGATAGTTGGTCAGTAATGATAAATCACTGTAACTTTTTAAAATAAAAAAAGTTACTTTAAAGCAAAACTAAACCATTTTATTTGTTAAATTATACATGAAAAATTTATCACAGGTTTTACTTTTTTATCAATAATTTTGTCTCATAGTTGGTGTTGTGTTGAAACTAATGACATGAACATAACATTAGAAAACTTTGGTTAAATTTAGCAAATGCATTTCATGCATTTTAAAGTTTTTCGATTTAAAATTATCAATCCCTATTACCATTCATAAGTACAGGCCCATAATTTTTAAAAAGAGAAATAATTGTGGTTAAAGGGCAAAATTAAGTACCTAACTAGAAGACTGACTAGCACAAATTACCAGTGTTCATACACTCCTATCTTTTTTCAAAGTATTCATTTACATAATGTACCATGGCGCTATTTTCTGCATAAAGTAGTGGTTCTCAAACTGTGGTATGCATACCACTAATATGGTAGCCAGGTTGAGAAATGGGTCTATTTCTTGGTCTAACCATTCAAATGGGGCAGTAGTTCCCAACTTGGGGTTAGGACCCCATAGGGGTTCATGAGATGGTTTCAGGGGGTCCATGGAGGCAAGTATGTTTAGTATCATTAACCAACAAAAATTATTTTTTGCAAACAAGTGCAAACTGTTTCTCACACCTTAATTGGGCCAAAAACAATTACTTGTTGTGATTGTTATCGCTATTGTGACATCATAACACACATGGACAATAGACTTTATAGGAAGTGTTGTGTAAAGTTAAGGGATTGTGAAGGCGAGTTAAATGGCTTCAAAACATAATAACACATAATGCAAAAAAAAACATGAGGGGGGGGGGGGGGGGGGGGGGGGGGGGGGGGGGGGGGGGGGGGGGGGGGGGGGGGGGGGGGGGGGGGGGGGAACATCAAAAGACCTGCGGTAAATTACATTGGGGGTCTGCAGACTTCCAAAATTTATAAAAAGGATCAGTGGTATAAAGCATGGCTTCCATACATGCAATTTTCTATAATCATTTTGTGAGAGAAGCAGATGGAAGTTTTTTTGTAGGGTCAGGCATAGTAATTTATTTGCAATTTCATGGCATACAAATCGTGTTTGGTCAGCTTCTGGCCCCAGTGAAGTGTGCATAAGTTTTGTTGGCGGTGTGTCCTGTCATGTTGTAGTAATTGTATGAACAATACTTTTACCTATAATATATATTATTCAGATAGTATTGAAGTCACGATTGTAACAATTGGTTTTAGCGATAAACTGTTAGTGCAGGGTTTTGGACCATTTTACGAAATAGTGTTGTAGCCTCGGGTATTGAAATACAACCAGGATAGTTCGGAAGGTTCTGTGTTAAACATCTTGCATCCAAACAACTTTCTCTAAATTTTGAGATTACCAAAATAATTCTGTAACACATGTAGCCAGCAACATGTATAATAAAACCTATGTAACATTGTCCATGAATTGGGTAAAACTCCTTTGCTAAACATTTGGAGTTCAAAAACTGGTTTGAATGCATTTTATGTGATGGTTTAAAAGTCCACAACCGCTACACTGGAAACATATCACCAGCTGAGTAGCCATACACATCTGAACAAACAATGTAAAGGGGGGGGGGGGGGGGGGGGGGGGGGGGGGGGGGGGGGGGGGGGGGGGGGGGGGGGGGGGGGGGGGGGGGTGTCAGTTTTTAGAGGTATTTTTTAAAAATTGCTGTAGAGGTATTTTTTAAAAATTGTTGTTTCAATTCCAGTGGAAACACTGATCAATAACTTACCATTTAAATCTGACCATAGTTTTCTCAAGTTCATCAAAATATACTACGGTTTTTAGCTATATCTTTTAACAGTGAATACCTGCTATTTGACTGGAAAAAAGTTTGAAAGGTTAAGAAAACCATTTCACGGTGGTGTTTTAACTTTTTCCAAAACAATGCAATCCATTGAAACATTATTGCTTCCTTATGCCTTAAGCAAGCATCAAAAATATGGTGAAGTAGTCTAGAACCTAATTAATAATGAGTGGTGTTAGAAAGTTAAAACAAATATATCGGAATTATAGATGGATAATAACAAACCTGCATAAAAAAGCCTAACACAGCCTATTTATGTAAACACCAAGCTAAAAAATGTTACTAGATTGAGATATATGTATACCTGCATTTTTTTGTATACTTTGATGAAACACTTTCTTCCAATCGTTTTCCGATGATTTACAAATTTCCTCAATAATAAGCCTCAATGCTTCTGCCTCATGTCCTTGTTGATTACAATCATGCAAAAGTTCTTCTGCATCTGTTTAGTAAATATGAAATGTGTTGTTTTTGCACTGTGTTTTGCTGATTACAAGCAACTCTTACAAATAAGCAAATATAATCTAGGTTTAACCAAGAAAGGCCATGTAAAGGATAACTTAATGCAATGTAAGAAATACTTCATGAAAAACAATTTTATTACCATTTTGAAATATCTTGTTTGTTTGAAGATCTTTTGCAACCGCCATGATTTGTTGAATGGTCATTTCACTGACCAACATTGGTTCCATATTCCACAACATGTTTCGATTTACCATTGCATCCCACTTTTCACTCTTAAAGTGGCAACATGTTGTTGCAGTCAGACATCAATTTTAATAGTACACATGGTTGACCAAGGTGCGAATTTGCACATTTACACTTGTTATGCTAGACAAATGTTAACATACTTTTTGATAATATGATTTGCCTCATAGCGGCTGTTTTGGTTCTTAGACCACTCCTGTTTTTGATACATACTTAACAAAACTAAGACAACCTATGTTATATAGAGTTAAAACAGATTTATTATTCAGTATTTGACACACAAGTATTATGGTTTAGAAACCCCCTTAAGTTGGGAATTAAAACCTTTGGGTATTTGGTGAAGTAAAACAAAGACTTTCAAGTACTTGTCACTTTGATTACCTTTTCCTGTGGAAATTGCTTATAGAAGTTGGGGGGGGGGGGGGGGGGGGGGGGGGGGGGGGGGGGGGGGGGGGGGGGGGGGGGGGGGTATGATTTTTGAATTGTCTGAATCAAGCACGGACTGAGCACAATTACAGGCCACATCAAGGAGTTGCTCAATCTTGTTTCCCTCTCTGTTGACATAAAATAATGCAAGTTTAAAGTTGATGTCTGGCAAGCATATAGATATTATTTTTAAATTTAATTTTTTTAGTAGAACAGATGAAAAACATGTGGTCAGGTATTACCATGGCAAAATTATGTTTAGATTCCAAATTTGTTAAATTAGTATTCCCAGAATAACCAGGATTTATGTTAAATGAGTACAAGATATATGTTAAATCAGCACAAAACATCAACCCAGACCCTAAAGTGTGTTTTAGTTTTACATCAACAAAATGTAATACAAAAGTAGTAAAAAAGAACAGGAAAAAAATATTCCAACTATCTGAGAATTTGATTTCTATATATTTAACCTTACTGTAGTTGTCCAAAGCCTGTTATAAAACAGTTCACCTCAAAAAAAACAAATAGTTTTTCAGACACAGACAAATTAAGAAGCCATGTTGTGGCAAATATATGACAAAATGTTCTTAACTTTGTTTTGCAATATATATACGATAACCCGCAATAGGGTGTCAGCCAAGCAAAAATATAAGCAGCTGTTTACATTATGAGGTTATGTGATTTGCATGAATATGACTAAATAGATTAGTCTATACTCATTATGACATTATGTAGCTAGTTGCATGTGATCCCAAAGGCCTTCAGAAAAGCACTAACATAACACTTTAGCACTTAAATTAGACTAATTACTTGTTGCAATTTTTTACATTTTTTGCAATGTGACAATGTTTCTAATTTAATTTTACCTTTTACAGAATCAGTAAGCTTTCCACTATTGCTTGTGACTACATGGGGCTTTTAGGAAACTAGGCAACCCTCTGAAACAGGTTGAGTGAATTGTAAACAAATTTATCACATACGTATCTTGCAAAAAACATTCCACGCCATGAAAAATTTGAGTAGATGATGTCAGCTTTGTCCAATGTTTTACAATCCACAGAAGATCTTCATTACTTTCAGTCAAAACTGCCTTTACCAAAATTTTTAGCTTGGATTTTCCTGAAAAATAAGATGCCATTTAATATTGAGCTTTTTAAGATATTTTACTAAGGTTTTATTGAAGGGTTTCATTGCCCTTACCAACATTGCTGATTTCTTGAAAAAGAGGTTGATACCAATTTTTCTCTTTAGACACAGACAGTGTCTCCAATAGTACTTCAGCACGGGAGCAGTCCAAGTTTGGGAATGTCAAATCTAACAAAAATAAAATTTTACATTATCATTATCCATCCAGATAGTTTGCTTTAAACGTACCTATGTTTAATATCTGTTTTTCAGAAAGGTTTTCACATATTGTCTTCAATTCATCGTTACTAAAAAAATCCTCAAATAAAGCAATCAAAAACAAAACATTTTCTTCAGCAGACATCTTTTACAGGTCACATTATTTGTTTGCAGACTATGACAAAAAATACTTGTTTGATAGCATTTCACAAACAAACTACAAAACGTTCCGATTTGCCTAGCAGAACTTTATAGCATTTTGTCAATAGTTATACAATTAATCTACCGTGGGATTTTGTCTCTCTTGAACCAACAGATAATACATAAGTTAATTATGTGCAGTCTACAAAATTTCTACAAAAAAGGTTGCTTTTATATATATTTCTCTTTTATGTATTCTTTACCCTATTGCCAAATTACTATACACACCATTTGACCTACCAGCTTGCAAAAACAATGGGTCCGCGCATGAATTGGTTACGATAAAAAAATGCATTCATTTTAAGATTTAAGGGATTAACTAGAAGGGTGGCTTAGCACATATTGCCCTTGCATATACACTATAACCTATTTTAAAACATCAATATATTTCCTATGCTTATTTTGTATTGGGTCCCATATTAGTCACCGTCTTTTATAACTTTAGTCGTTTCTGCAGGGAAAAACTCATTGGTCCCCACACATGCAAAGTTGTAGATAATGCAATTCAAGAGATACCAATGAGAAAGTCGGGTGTAGGTAAAACACAGTGATCGGCACTGGGCTTAAATAATAATGCTATGTAGAATACAAACTATAAAATTAGATT
>QLIY01002339.1:0-13714 GCA_003260075.1 Phallusia mammillata | reverse complement strand
GAACCCACTCACTGTTAAGACAACATGTCCCAAAATTATCCAAGCCATGCTTAGAAACCGAATTCCATGCAAACAGTTGATGTCTCCCTTTTTTTGATCAGTGTTCATCAATTGTTTGGTGTTTCCAATGACAGAAAATGAGAGAACAACTTTTTGGGGGGGGGGGAAGAAGAACCAGGGCCATTCAAAAACACACTACAATACTCTCTTATATAAAAAAATATTGTAGTAACATTTTTATCCACTGACCATAATCATAAAGAGGTGACAATTACAACAAATTATTTACCTGTGAATCCACTCACTGTTAAGACAACATGTCCCAAAATTATCCAAGCCATGCTTAGAAACCGAATCCCATGCAAACAGTTTATGTCTCCTTGTTTTTGACCAGTATTCAACAATTGTTTGGTGTTTCCAATGACAGAAAATGAGAGAACAACTTTTTGAAGTTTGTTGGCTGAATGAAAGAAAAAGGTCAATATAAAATTGTGTTGGGCCCAATGGCAATAATGTGCATATTATACAAAGCTCATTAATAATAATGATTATGCAAGACATTTTTGCTGATATTTTCTAACCTTTCCTGTGACAATTCCCTGTTCTATTTTTATTCTTATTGATTTCATGATTTTACTCAATTAACATTACTGTTGATATAAAATAGGTGGATTATATAAAGTGGGGGGGGGGGATGATTATGCAAGACATTTTGGCTGATATTTTCTAACCTTTCCTATGGCAATTCCCTGTTCTATTTTTATTGTTATTGATTTCATGATTTGACTCAATTAACATTACTGTTGATATAAAATAGGTGGATTATATAAAGTTAAATCCATTTATTTTCACATCAGGTCATTGCACAATCCATTTATTTGCATAGGGAATGAAAATCTCAACTTTAGAAATTTGTTAAGATATATGTCCGAATAAAGCAAAAAACTCTAGTTATTGCATAAAAATGCTTCATCAAATTTTTTTGTTTCCCAAAGCTTTAGGAAAAAACTTGGCTTTAGGAAATGAGTTTACGCATAACCATTGGCTCACTGTTTTCAAGGGGCAGGACATTAATCTCATAAACCTTGCTAGTGTTTATGGTATTTTACAATGTACAATTTTTGTAATTGTAGGGGGGGGGGTAATAAAGCAAAAAACTCTAGTTATTGCATAAAAATGCTTAATCAAATTTTTTTGTTTCCCAAAGCTTTAGAAAAAACTTGGCTTTAGGAAATGAGTTTACGCATAACCATTGGCTTACTGTATTAAAGGGGCAGGACATTAATCTCATAAAGCTTGCTAGTGTTTATGGTATTTTACAATGTACAATTTTTGTAATTGTAATCTTGTTTCTGCTTGCTACAATCTTACAGAAGCAGAAATAAAATCATGCCCACCCTTTGACCCCGAAATTATTTGATTTTAGTAGCACAAAAACCCTAAATGTCTACAGTTATTTTGCTAATTACTGAGTTAATATTTTTTGACAAATGCCCCAAAATGCACTTACGCACTGCTGTTTCATTCAACTGACCAGGTTCAGATGATAACTTAGTATGACATCATAAACAGTGGCAATGATTGCAATTGTGATCGCAAGCAAAAGCATAAATCTAAAAACAAAGTGACAACAAAAAGCGACATGCAAAAACTAACAAACATGCGGATATAACTAATAAAATGAGTACAAAAACAAATTAATGCCACCAACCTAACAAACCACAAAGCTATCATGCATATAATTCATCTGATAGGGCAGTTAATGTGTAAAAACTTACATTCCAAGAATAGCAGTTGGCGTGTTTGCCTGAAATTCTTTTTGTGGATGTACATACACTTTGAAATTTGGTAGCAAGTTTTGCAGAAGAAATGAAATGTTTTGAGCTGAACACTGATCAGGAAAACAAGTTCCCAAATCAAATTTTAACACTGTGTTCTGCAAAAACATAAAATTTTATGCACATTGTGCTCTATATTAGTGCTTTTCAGCCAGGTGCATGGTGTACCATACATTGTCTAGGTTGTACCACATTATTGGGGTGTACCTGATGCAATATACCTACAACCAAGCATCACAATAGGCAAGTTTACGTTTAAGACCAGACTGAAGGGAGTGTACAAGATAGGTACAGCTGCATTTCAAAATTCTCAAGTGTACGTAGCCATATTCTGTTTGTATGGTCATAGTTTAATATTTTTTTGATAACCTTGGTAATGAAGTGAATTACAATTTGCAGTGGAAAGTGAATCAAGTTACAGTTTTTACTGGTTCAGTTTTTACTTTACTTTTTTGACAAACACACTAAAAACTGTTAAATATTTCTTACATTGATCGTCAGTGAAGTAAAATAATATTTTCCCTTGAAGCCTGAAGAGTCAATATTCCTGCATTCTCCATAGTTTCCCAAATATCTGGCATTTCCTTCAAAATATCCACTCTCCACTTTTCCCCAGGCATCCAACACTAAAAAACATTTATAAAAAAACATACTATGATTTATATATGAGTGTACCGTGATCGCTGGTCTTCATGAATTTTTTAGAGCTGATCCCAGTTATGAATTTATGTTCATCTAAAATTAAATGAAATAGTATGTGAAAGCAAAAATAAAATAGGTTTTTGATCTTTGTAGTCAAACATTGAAATGCTTCAACATATTTTACAGACAATTTGGGATAGTTTTAAGCAATCATCCAATCTTGTATTTAGGTACGTTTTGTGAAAATCACAGGATGGCTATACATTCATTAAAGTTATTCCACATGTTCAATTCATAATGTGTTAAAGGTTAAACCCACAAGATGCATTGAACTATGTTAAGTTCACATTCAAATGAAGCCCAACACACAGGTGGCATAGCAGTGGACTAGTATTAAGAATTCCGAACCGTATACCATCGCTATATTTAGCAGGATAAAAGTTACATACAAATTTACAAGCACCTTTAATAGCATAGTATTTTCCTTTGGACAGATCCTGTGCAAACTGCACCAAACTATTCAGGCAAGGGTCATCCGAGGTCGGTATAAAGGATTGCTGGTAAAACTTCTGAGACAAGTTTTTCAATGACTCCATCATTTGAGCCTCAACTTCAGAGAAATTTAGAGGCAGAAATTTGGGGAAATTCACTGTTGTGTTGCCGATGGTGTTTGTAGCTTGACATTTGCATACAATGATTGCCACAAGCAACCATGTAATTAACAGTTTACTCATTTTGGCACTATTGTTGGCCTGCAATGCAAAGTCATAATTATTTAAGATACAAATAGACATACACATACAATTGAGGTTGATTACCAAAAACATACCCCCCCCCCCCATCATTTGAGCCTCAACTTCAGAGAAATTTAGAGGCAGAAATTTGGAGAAATTCACTGTTGTGTTGCCGATGGTGTTTGTAGCTTGACATTTACATACAGTGATTGCCACAAGCAACCATGTAATTAACAGTTTACTCATTTTAGCACTATTATTGGCCTGCAATGCAAAGTCATAATTATTTAAGATACATATATGCAAACACATACAATTGAGGTTGATTACCAAAAACACCCTAGTACATTTGCAGATCTACTAATGAGAAAGATTCAGTCACAAAGCAAATCCAAATAGTACAATTTTATGTTCACAGTCACAAGCATTGGGTTAAAGAACTTTTAAAAACTGTTACACACCAACTCCCCCCCCCCATGAGAAAGATTCAGTCACAAAGCAAATCCAAATAGTACAATTTTATGCTCACAGTCACAAGCATTGGGTTAAAGAATTTTTGAAAAACTGTTACACACCAACTTTTTTTAGTTTATAAATGTTTTACATCAGGAACATCATACAAGAGAAACATGATAAGAACATTTGGCAAGCCAGAACCAAAGAACCCTCCATGTAAAATGCAAAAACTGGTAAATGTCACATAAAAGGTGCAAAATGTTTTGTATCAAACCCTTTAAAACTTTGAAATGTCTCAGAAATTATGAAACTCCAATCTGAACAACAGTGAGGAGGTACAAATACATTGCTTAAAACTCCCCCCCCCCATGTTTTGTATCAAACCCTTTAAAACTTTGAAATGTCTCAGAAATTATTAAACTCCAATCCGAACAACAGTGAGTACATTGCTTAAAACCAACACATAACTAAAAACTTAGGATTGTACTAATTGCAAGCAAACACACACAGGGAACAACAGTGAAAAAGTATCAGAACAAGCTAATATCTACACATATCAATCTCAAATGTTCATGTACAGAATCTATTGTGAGGTTTTTAATTCAAACCATGGCAAAAATTATAAAAAGAATAATATTCTTTACATTTAAAATTGTTTGCAGTAACTAAAATATTCTAGTAGAAGGTAATCACAAAAAGTTTCATTTTCCTAAAACGTTCTAAAACTTTTTCTATTTTAGGGCTATGTTTAGACAAGTAAAAATCAAAACACATTACTTTTAGTTTGATGGAAGGAACAAATGCTACCATAAGGTTTAAAGCAAATAGGCCAGAAAAAAGTTTTCCCCCCCCCCAAATATTCTAGTAGAAGGTAATCACAAAAAGTTTCATTTTCCTAAAACCTTCTAAAACTTATTCTATTTTAGGGCTATGTTCAGACAAGTAAAAATTAAAACACATTACTTAGCTTGATAGAAGGAACAAATGCTACCTTAAGGTTTAAAGCAAATAGGCCAGAAGAACGTTTATCAGTCAGGTTAACCTACTGTACAAAATGGGTAAGAAAACATATTTCACACAATAAGTTTATATCAGTAAACAAAATGTTCACAAAGGTTTTGATTTGACTAATTTAAGTCATGGAGTTCCTAGCATATCAAGCAGTACAGAAGAATTCAAGCATCGTGTTCACTTTGGTTATCTAACAGTGGATTTTCGTCTTGTACATAAACATGATTGGCAACTGGTTGCTTAGGTCGATCTTTTCCCGTCAAAATCTTTATAATCCCAGTAACAGGGGCTTCAACCATTAAGTGCACGAGGTAAGCAAGCACAAGTGTTACACAAAATGAACCTAAAAATGAAAAAAATCATGATAGTATTTAACTACAAGTTTATCTAACACGTTAAAAATCGATAACTGAAAACTACTGAAAAAGGAAATCATGTCCCATTAACTTAACAGAATCATTGACTGATTTTGTTGCTTGAAAACGGGGTTTCAGTTTTGTTTATTTGTTTCAAAAACAGCAATCATTAAAGACCTTGCTGCTTCTTGGAGAAGGTGATACTGTTCAGTTAAACACTCATGCTACATATTGTATTAGAGTATGAAAGAAAAATAAATAAAGGAGGTTTACACATATTTTATCATTTAAATATACTAGTCGGGTTGACGACTGTTTTGTTTTTAAGAGTGTTGAGCAACAAAGTTTCAAGCAAAAAGAGGCAAAAAATGAACAAAAATTTGAAGGTATAACTTTGCTGCAGATGGGCTAGTGCATTGATTGGCAAGCTAAATTAAATTATGTAGTGCACTTTTAGCAAAGAAACTATTATTCGCCAGATAAAAATTATGCAGTGTGTGTTTGATAATTATTCTTATGTAAATTGTTGGGAATAGTAACCATTATGCCGACCTCCAGGTATGGCTAAAAACACTAGGTTGCGCTATTGAACATTTGGCAACCACAGGGCTAATAGGTGGGACCTAGCAGTAACAAGGAGAAAGTGGAATACCCCAATAAAAAAAGTACAAAGAACAATATATTTTTTTGTGATAAACAGTCTTAATATGTATGTTATGTCACAAGACAAGCAAATCTTGTAAGAATATAACTTACCACAGTAAAGTAATATAATGTATTGGATGCTCAGGTGAAGCAAAGTTTCTGTCGTTGTAGACAGCAAACCAATCACCAGTAGATGAAGCAAATACAGACAGTAAGTAAGTCTGCTAAGTGGAATGAATGCCTTCCAGCTCAAAAATGTATCGACATAACCTAGAAGAAATTAGTTACTTGCCATATCTTCTGTTAAAACAGAGTTTCTCAAGGTGTTGGATTTCTCAAGGCTTTTCGCAGACTTAAATTAGTGGTAAAACGATTAAAATACTATGAATCAAAACGCATTTAGGTTTGTCATTGGGTGTTTATTTACTTTAACACATTTTCAGCATGGTGCCACAACACAATTCTCAAAAAAACTAGAAGGGTGGCTTAGCACATATTGCCCTTGCATATACACNAAGTTTCTGTTGTTGTAGAAAGCAAACCGATCACCAGTAGATGAAGCAAATACAGACAGTAAGTAAGTCTACTAAGTGGAATGAATGCCTTCCAGCTCAAAAATGTATCGACATAACCTGGGGGGGGGGGGTGCTACATATTGTATTAAAGTATAAAAGAAAAATAAAGAAAGGTGGTTTACACACATGTTATGATTTAAATATACTAGTCGGGTTCATGACTGTTTTGTTGGATAGAATGTTAAACAATAAAGTGTCAAACATAAAGAGGCAAAACACGAACAAAAGATTTGAAGGTATAACTATACAGCAGACAGTCTAGTGCAGTGGTTGGTAAACAATGGAGGGGACAGTGTACTTTTGAGAATTATTCTCTGTAGATTGTTGGGCATAGTAAAAAGTTGTGCAGACCTTTAGGTTTGGCCCAAAAAAATGGACCCGGTAATAAAGGTTTGGGTGACCGCTGGGCTCATAAATAGGGTAATAAGGAGAAAGTGAAATACACTAATAAAAAAATAAAAGAACAATATTTGTGTTTTTGTGATTAAAAGTGAAAATGTTAATATGTAAGTCATGAGACAAGCAATTTTTAACTTACCACAGTAAAGTAATATAATGTATTGGATGCTCAGGTGAAGGGGGGGGGGGGGGGGGGGGGGGGGGGGGGGGGGGGGGGGGGGGGGGGGGGGGGGGGGGGGGGGGGGGGGGGGCAAATTTGTTACTTGACATATCTTCTGTTAAAAAAGAGTTTCTCATAGTGTTGGATTTCTCAAGGCTTTTCGCATACTTAAATTAGTGGTAAAATGATTAAAATACTATGAATCAAAACGCATTTAGGTTTGTCATTGGGTGTTTATTAGCTTTATCGCATTTTCAGCATGGTGCCACAACACAATTCTCAAACAAATTGAATGAGGGATTTTGAATCCTGATAATCAACCTTTGCACCTGTTTAACTGGTGTTAAGTGCCACACATGTACAAAGTACAAGAGGGTTGGAATTTGGAGTTTAAAAAATAAAAGCCTTGGTTGTTCACAGCTTAGGTTACAACCAAATACCCAAATATACCTGAACATAAACTTTTAGTATGGGTTACTTAAAAATACAGTAAGCAAGATTCAGTTAATCCAGCTGTTTGCCTAATTTGTAAAAAATGAGGTACAAATGATTTGTAATTTGGTAAGGCTTTAACTAATCGACATTGGTTAATCTGGGTTCACCTAATGCGGAAACTTTTTTTTGATTAACTGAGCTTTACTGTGCATACAGAACACATAAAACATCTCTTTGCCATTGACCTACCTCCATAACCACTTGTACAGGGGGGGGGGGCGGTTAATCTGGATCTTCACCTAATGCGGAAACTTTTTTGGTCTAACTGAGCTTTACTGTGCATACAGAACAAATAAAACATCTCTTTGCCATTGACCTACCTCCATAACCACTTGTACAGGCAATCACCACCCAACCCACACAGCAGCACCACACAGGTCTAGTTACTGCATTATAAAATGCAGCTACATCCGGGGGGGGGGACAAGATTCAGTTAATCCAGCTGTTTGCCTAATTTGTAAAAAAATGAGGTACAAATGATTTGTAATTGAGGCTTTAACTAATCAACATTGGTTAATCTGGATCTTCACCTAATGCGGAAACTTTTTTGGTCCAAATGGTTCTGCATTAACTGAGCTTTACTGTGCATACAGAACATATAAAACATCTCTTTGCCATTGACCTACCTCCATATCCACTTGCACAGGCAATCACCACCCAACCCACACAACAGCACCACACAGGTCTAGTTACTGCATTATAAAATGCAGCTACATCCAAGTTGAGAAACTCCATGTTGTGTATGGTTGGATATAAACCATACACAATTGACATTCCCACTGAAACCGCAGCCACCCACCCACAAACTACAGCAGCCTATAATTGACATTGAATTGTATAAATTTGGATTCTGTACACAGCACAATAGTACAAAACACAAAACTACAGAAATCGAATATAAAAAGATGACAAATAAGTATTTGGTGCATGACCACCATGCTCATGTAAATTGAGGTTTCATCATATAGCAGACAGCTGAAAATGTAGACAATTTATATTGGCTCTAGACCAAGGATCTGCAACCCTTGGCACACAACTTGAGTTTTCATGCCACTTCAAGTGATTACAGAAATTAAGTACAGTTTGACAGAGTTACAACTATTATATCTCTTAAAAATAATGGCACAATTATGCAAACAAAACCCTATGTGGGTATTACGCAACTACTAACTTAATGATGCAGCAAATAAACTCAAAAAAGACCAACAATGTCATGTNAATTCTACAGTAAGGTTTTCCGTATATGTCTTGCATGTACATGCTGTATTTTGGAGGATCACCTATAGTTTCAATTGCAGGGCCAGGTTTGATAACAGTTGTAAGGTTGGCACTGTCAGGAAAAGCATTCACAACTCCACTGTAAAATATCAAATAAACAGGCATGTATTTTCATTTTTTCACCCCCCCCCCTGGCACTGTCAGGAAAAGCATTCACAACTCCACTGTAAAATATCAAATGAACAGGCATGCATTTTCATTTTTTGCCCCCCCCCCATATCTCTTAAAAATAATGGCACAATTATGCAAACAAAACCCTATGTGAGTATTACACAACTACTAACTTAATGATGCAGCAAATAAACTCAGAAAAAGGTACAAAGTCCGACAATGTCATGTAATAGCAAGTTCACTTCTACTAAATTTACCTTGGGCATTTTTACTTTGTTATTTCGGACATGAAGAAGATATCCAAAAGCCATTCCAATAAGATAAGCACCAATTCTACAGTAAGGTTTTCCGTATATGTCTTGCATGTACATGCTGTATTTTGGAGGATCACCTATAGTTTCAATTGCAGGGCCAGGTTTGATAACAGTTGTAAGGTTGGCACTGTCAGGAAAAGCATTCACAACTCCACTGTAAAATATCAAATGAACAGGCATGCATTTTCATTTTTTGAATTTTAGTCAGTTATATTATGTACAGCACAAATAACTAGTGTGTTTCATTCATTTTAGGTTTCATTTTTAGCCTTAAAAACTTGCAATACAGAGATTACAGTGCTTTATTAACTATATAGGCTCTAAGAGACAAATTCAAACCAGCAAAAAAGGAACCGATTTATTTATCAGACACCTTAGTCCCCCCCCCCAAAACTTGCAATACAGAGATTACAGTGCTTTATTAACTATATAGGCTCGATGAGACAAATTCAAACCAGCAAAAACGGTACCGATTTATTTATCAGATGCCTTAGAAACAGATATAAAATGGCAAAAACCAATAATAAACTGCTATAACTTTTGTATTTTACACCCCCCCCCCAAACAGATATAAAATGGCAAAAACCAATAATAAACTGCTATAACTTTTATATTTTGCCTTTAAAATCATTACAATTTTATTTACAATGTCTAATCAGTAAACAACCACATAAAAATTGACTCTAAAGTATAAATGATAAAGAATCTATACTATGACTTTCATACTATGCAATGGAGGATAAGGTCAACACTATTGGTTGCTGTTGTGTGTGTCTTGAAAATGCTCCCGTGATTATCATGCTACTCACTGTGATAAATGACATGAGACCCAAAGCAATTTTCCAGAACCTGTCAAAAATATGTCAAATATGAATTTTCAAATTGTCACATAACATTTAATTCCATAAGGGTGTCAACTTTTAGTTTTACGCCAATTAATCGGTTTAAATTTTTCATTGGTCAGACTGAGCATGCATGATGCCTTCTAGAAAAACATTAATTTTGTGGACCTAAAATAGTTTCATGACAGATATAACGGCCCAAATAGACAGAAAAAGTGACATGTTTATTTTTCAAACGTTTCTGCAAATGTTCCTTTTTCTCTTTGTGTGTCTAGTGGGATCATTGTATTAATTATTAAACTCTATAACAGATCTGTGTAAAGAAACTAGTGTTCTATAATAGTTTCATTTTCATCATTACAAAATGCTCCATACGGCATGTGGATATGTTACAAACATAACTACATTTAAACAAAGTACGTAGTTGTTTAACACACCTGTACAACAAGTAGAGAAATATTGGTGATAGAAGATAAAACTGCATGTCGTTAGCCAGGTACCATCCCCAGCTGAAACACTAAATATCCAAAAACCAATTAAAACAAATTAGTTTTTGTAAATGTATATCTTTTGTTCCATGGTCAGAAACACACTGAGGAATACTCAATAAATATATTGGAGTACACCAGGTTTTTGAAATACATATTTGCACAAGGTGTTGTGTTACATCACAAATCCTTTGTTGTCTCATTAAAGCAATAATTTCAAATGGTCCCAAATAGGAAAGTGCTACATGCCCCACCAAAAATTTCATCGGGACCACATTTAGCCATGGCCTAGTGCAGTGGTTCCCAAACTATGTGCCCCGGCACACTTGTGTGCCGTGAGATGTCATTAGGTGTGCCGCAAAAAATATTGAAATTAAAATCAATCAAGTAGAGTAGTAGTACCACTACCAGGTGCTTAGACCACTAGGCCAACATGCTCCACATCTCTGAGATGTTCAACTAGGCTATTTAACTATGAGAGTGACCTGTATAGCGGCTTTATGACCTCATAGTTAGTGCCTTTGTCAGCTAAAAAAATTATTCAAATGTTCGAAGTGCGCCAATTAATTTTTGTTTTTTGTAAACTTAAAAGAAAAAAGTTTGGGAACCACTGGCCTAGTGTTTGCCTACCACCGGCAAGCATAGACTAGAAAATACAGCCTGTGATGAGTTTTGAACCCATGACAGGAGTCTTTCTGCGACTAAACCTCTACCAACTGAGCTACACAGGCTCAGTGGTAAACCCATTGAAAATGTATGTTCACCTTAGTCAAATAAATATAAACCTGGTGTGCCTTTGGATGGCTACACTAGCCTGCAGCTTATCATTCTTTCGCTCAAAGCTTTTTAAATCTGTTCCAATAAAACTTTGAAATGAAATAAAAATTAACCTGCAAAATCTTACAATTTTCTTACAAACCTCTTTGGTCATGTCAGTAGGGTAAAGGTTGTTGATGTAGAGAAGGTTAGTCCACCAGTATTGGTCACATAACTTAACCGATGCCTCTGTATAAGTGTACCACATTGGACCAGTTCCCATCAATGGCCAAATACTAACAAGCATCAGAATGGAAAATGCATAAGCAGGTGTCAATCTGAAGATAGTAGAAATGCTGTCATTGTAACTTTTCTTAGATTTATAAGAAAGATTTATAACCTTTTATGAATGATTTGTTTTTTGCTTTAAGCTGATCTTTTTCCGAAGAACATATAAAAAACCATGTACATTTTATGTATGTGTACATTTTATGTACGTGTACATTTTGTGCATGTGTACATTTATGTAATGTGTACATTTATGTAATGTGTACATTTTATGTATGTGGGAAAAGTGCAAAAATGATAAATTTCTCTGTTTATTGTCATCTGAATCTCAAATCCCCATCAAAATATTCCTGGCAATGGGGTAATATGGTTAAATGGAAGAAAAATATTGTCAATCCGAAATATTTAATATGCTATGTTAATTTCTGTGTACTTGGTTATATAAACATGTTGAAGTGGCCAATGTTTACATTTAAAATTTAAAACAAACCTGATGTATCGATAACAATACATAATGGCAATATTCATCTTTCCATTTGACCGATTTAATTCTCTCATTCCCAAGTATGCCACAAGAAGCCCGCTCAGGAAAAAGAAGGTATCGACTGAATATGTTCCATTGACAATTGCTTGAAATGACCATGTGTTCAACAGGTATTTTGCCATGAACATTAAGTTATCTGTGAAAAATTAAAGATTATGGTAAGACCTGCTGTAGAAATGAGTTTATTTCACTTGGTGAAAGATAGTATAGCGAGGGATACAATACTACTAAAACAATTACCAAGTCGGAAATAGCTTGGTAATGGGCACAATTGAGGGCTAAACTGCAATACCACCAGCATTTCTAGATTTGTCCTTTTTTGATACACATATGTAGTAACTATGTAACTGCAGTTCACTTACCATCTATCCAGCAATTGTGTCCTAAACTCTTTCACACTTTATAGCATTACAACCTTGCACAGCTATTTTCGACTTAATGTTTTTTTAATGCAAAAACGTTACTATGATTTCTTTCACCAAGCAAAACAAATGCAATTCAAATATGTTACTCACTTTTTCTTCATTTTTTTGTAAAAAAGATCAATTATATATCCATCTCAAGTTGTAAAAGTATGTATAAATGTTAGACTGCCTCACCAGCATAGTTATCAGCTGTAAGCACAGTGTGTCCGAGAATAACCCAGGCCATGCTGATGAATCTAATTCCATGCAAGCAATTAATGTCGCCAGGCCTTTGGTCAGTGTTGAACAAGCGCTTGCTGTTTTCCAATGCAGAAAAAGACAAAATAATTTTCTGACATTTGGATGCTGAAACCAAACAGAGCGTAAAACAGTTTTATATGTTTTAGTTCTCAATTTATTATTGTACAGCTTTTGCTCAAAATCCACTGTGCATAGTAACTAGAAAAGTGGCTTTCTGATATACTTCCATTTTATATATTCTATACGATATTTACCAATTTACTACACTATACACAATTTTATCTACATACATGATTGTTTTTGCAAGCAAAAACGAATGGGTCCCCACACGTGTGTTTATGCGGATTTACGGTAAACCTATGTTGCGGTTATTTTTAGATTCTTAAGGACAAATGTTTCACAAAGCATTAACTTAACTTTAAAAGTTTTTTTCCATATTCTTTTAGCATCATTATTGTCATATAAGTACAAAAAATCGGTGAAAAACAATGGGGAAAATACATTCAACCCCCCCCCCCTTTTTTCCATATTCTTTTAGCATCATTATTGTCATATAAGTACAAAAATATATTTTGGGAAAATACATTCAATTTAATCTCTTGCTTTGACCTTGATATTGTGGTTCAAGTTCAGTTTTCAAACATAAATTTTCCTAGAAAGCCTTATCTGTTGTATTAGACACTATATAAAAAAAGTCGTTTGCTACAAAGGTACACATAACAACTTGTTTTTCAGTTAACTTTGTTTCGCAAAAACGATCGTTTAATGACCTTTTGACACTGTTTTTAAAAGCATGCAGTCCTTAGTGTTCAACAATACCGTTGGGCCTAATTTATATATGACTTAAGTTTTGATTTGTCAAAAATAAAGAAGATATGTTATGACGAAACATTTGTAACAGTGTTGTAATGCCTACAAGTTGACCATTAGTGACCCGTGGTTATGAGACGGCCAAGCTGACAACGAGAATTTAAAGACCATTTATCGCGGCGTTCGAAAAAGTTAAGTTTATTAAATTTCATATTTATGTTGATCAACGATGTTTTGCCTGACATAAACGAAACCGAAGTATGTTTATCGAGTTCGAATTACGTCTTAGGTGTAAAACCTGCGCCAA
>QLIY01002337.1:0-20211 GCA_003260075.1 Phallusia mammillata | reverse complement strand
CGTCGTAAATGTTGCTTGTAAACACTAAAAATTTTATTGATTCGATGCACGTCACATAAGGACAGAAAGTTTGACTATTAGGAAAAAAGGTAGGCTACTAATCTCTATTGAGATAACATAACACATAGGCTAGTTTGTAAATAAATAATTGCTTAAAGAATGAATTTCATATTACTTATAAAGTTAGGTGTTGAATTGAATGGATGGTTTGCATAAACGTAAAAAAAGTTTTTGTTTTGTCGTTTCGTCGACACTTATTACGAAATCGCGTGAATAGTGCCTAACTGTTAATGCAATTTTTAAAGATTTATTTATCAACCAATTGTTCAGCTAAGGGCGTTATGTTTTGGCCGTAAGTGACGCACCCCGCTGGCAGCTACAAAGGCCGACCATCGCACAGTTTTGAGACGTCGATCAATCACGCCTTTGAAGTTTTGCTCTCCCTTTTCGCGCCACAGTGCAACTTTCGAACAAAGGCGCGTTTAAGCTCAGGCAGTGCTATTGGCCAATCGACGAAAAAGGAACTTCGTTCAGTGGAATGACTTAGCTCTGTGAACANTTTTAAGACGACGCATGGTCGAACAATAAAAATTTAAGTTAATTTGTGTATGTTGTCATTTCAGCTTCGAGTGTGGAGAAACAATGAACGACCAGTGCAGGTCATATACAACTGGGCTTACAGGTATGTGCCTTTTCTACACTTTTCCAAACCGTTTCTACACTTTTCCAAACCGAATTAAATGACTCATTTTTAACAAAGAAATTTGTTACCTTTTTGGTTTATAGCGATCCCTTTGGTAATTTTTTGATTNGTTGAATGTTTTTACAAAATATTTTCTTCAAGTTAAAAAATGTACATGTTTTTCTAATAACAACCGTAATTTTTAGATCATCTTATGTTTGTCACCTCATGAGCGCTAAGAAGACATGTTCGATTGAAAGTAAGTTGTTCTTTACATTGTAATTCTAACATATGTGTCTTACTTTAAGTGACGTTTGATTTTCGGAACCTTTGAACGACTTTGAAAATGGCAACCTAATTTTGTTCGACTAACACCTATTATTTGCATATTTTTAGGAAAAATTGGGACATACTTTGCTATGTTTTCACTGCTTCATAAACCATAGCAATAAATCATATCTGTCTCAGATAAGCCAGGATAAGGTTGACAAAATCATAAAGGACCACATATGAGTCAGATATACGAGGAAAGATATATAAGCTTACTAGGAATTTTTATGTCACTCGACGTACGAAAATTCACATGCTGCTGTTGTATATCGCCATTGCTTTTGCAGGCTTTCCATTTGTTGACTTCCTTTCAAATTCTGCGTCAAGCATCTTTCCCCGCAGTTTGCCTAATTACTACCAATTTAAATATGACGGAAGTACGAATTACAGCATAAGTGATGGTGGAAGTGATATGTATGACGATGGCAATAAGGTACAATGTAATATAGTTTCTATATTACCCACAGGCTGTTTTAAAATAAATAAATAATCGGTTTGTAAGGCGACGCATGGTCGTACAATTAAAAAAGTCGAGGTAGTTTATTGTTTTGTAAATTCAGCTTCAAGTGTGGAGAAACAATGAACCGCCAGTGCAGGTCCAATACAATTGGACATACAGGTAGGTGTGCCGTTTTTTACACGTTTCAAAAGCGTTTATTGGTTCTACTGTTTCGTTATTACGCCATCGATTTAAAGGACTGATCGCAGCAAGGCTTTCATTTTTTTGTTTATAGCGATCCTTTGGGCAATTTTTTGGTGGTATGCAAAGCTGGGCATCCATTCGTCTTGTCCGTGTTGGTATTAAACCGCGATGGAAAATCTCGAACGTATAATATTAAGGTAACATAACAATTACTTACCGAAACCATAATTTATTTGTTTCTTGTTGATTTTGAATGTATAGACGTAAAAAATTGAACAGTTGAAGCGAAAGTGTTGCAAAGAACCTTATGTTTTGTTGAAAAATTAAGTTTTACTTTTATTATTTCTGTCGTAGTTTGCAATCAGACGTTTCAAATCGTGTTTTTCACAAGACTACATTATTCGATTTTCAAGCAATACTTTTGTAGGAATATGGTAATTTGGGAGCAGACGGCAGTGGAAGCTACAGATGGAATACTGGATCTTTATTGGTTGGATCATACAACATACAATACGTGTTGTATCAATTTTATGGAGCCGGCGATCCTTCCATCATACAGATATTCTTCACAGTGTCCAGTCCAGTAAGTAGATAAATACAAAAACCAAGCTTGTACATCACAACAAATTAATTCATCATTGTTTTAAACATCTATGAATTTCTATTTATTAAATGCCAAAACCTTCTGTAGGGGGGGGGGGGGGGGGGGGTACAGATATTCTTTGCAGTGTCAAATCCAGTACGTAGATAAATACAAAGTCAAACGTGTTCATCACAACAAAATGAATCATCATAATTTCAAACATCAATGCATTTCTATTTGTTAAACGCCAAAATCATCTTCAGCAACATACATTTGCTTGTTTAGAAACTTGGCTCGACAGGATACAGTTCTCTACATTTTGTGGATTCGCAGAGCAACACAGGTCATACCGATAAGAAAGTCTACATGTCAGGGACCGCTCACAACGTCTACTTCAACTACATTCTAACATCCACGTAAGAATTGTTTAGCGCTTTCGGGATATCACCTATTTAGAAATGCTGTACACAAACTGTGTGCGGGGGGGGGGCATACCGATCACAAAGTCTATATGTCAGGGACAGCTCACAACGTCTACTTCAACTATATTCTGACATCCACGTAAGAATTGTTTAGCGCTTTCGGGATATCAATTATTTAGAAATGCTGTACACAAACTCTGTGCGATACATCCAAATGTTTGATTTTTGTAGTCTGTTATTTGTAAATCCAAAATAACTTGGTAAACAAAGAGGTTCGCCTTTTTGCTATTTTTTTAAATTCCTTCTTATCTGAAGCTAAAAAACACAAGCAACAGGAAAATATATTAGGGCTGACAAATTCAAATTTTCTGCATCTTCCTTTACCATAGGCACCAATCAGACAACATTTTACGCCAAACAAAAGAATAATTTCGTTTCAACTGATAAGGTCGACACATAGTAAAAACCGCATTTTGGTTTTATGAAAATCGCATTGTATTATAGTCAAGCTCTGTGTTTATTGTTTGCTTTTATTCAATCAATCTAATGCCATTTTAGGTATCCATCGTCTTATGTGGCAACCAGTACAGTTGAAACAATTCTACGACAGATTTTCCAAGACTTTTCAGTATAAATAGCAGCAACCAGTCCCAAAATACAACATCCGACATAACATACAACACATACAACACGCTATTTCAAGCATGCCACGATTTTCAACATGTCAAACATGATACCGTGCTTATTACAAATATTTTAGAGTGTTTCTTGTCATAATTTCTATGATTGTCAAGTAAGTAACTGTACATGCCACATATGTATGGTTTTTATACAACAAAATTTACACCAGTTTAAAGAAAATAAGAGTAATATAGTAACACTATCAGAGTAGACCAATCACCTAATTTTTATTGATGTCTAAATCGGACAAACTAGCGGCATAGTTTCCGCCGTGACTGTTAGGTTAATTTTTAGGTGTTGGCCAGTTGTTATTACATTGTCGCTTTTAAAATCGTCGCAATAGATAAAACGCAAGTTAAACAAAAGCGTTTTTATAATATGTCCTACACCTACATAATCATTGTCCGTTTTCCATCCTTTTCTATGTTTCGATTCCCTAGTTTAATTAATATAGAAAGTGGAAGTCTACCATTGTTTTGTTCGTGTTACGCCAACAATTTATTTGACTTTACTAAATTAAACAAAACGGGTATAAAACATGTTACTAAAAGTCACATTTGAAACAGTTTTCCTAGCGTAATACTTTTCTATCAAATCTTTCAGCAAAATTTGTTTTTGTGCTGTTGGTATTTTAAGTATTGAGCATTATCACATTTTTACGTCTGAAAACACAGCGAAAAATAGCAACACATTCTTAAAATTTATAACCACGAATTTCATTCATGTGCCTTTTGTGCTTTAAAAATGAGACATGTCCTTCAAAAAAGCAGACAAACGTTTACTAATTCCGGTTTTATTTTTTAAGTCATTGTTTCTTGAAATGCGAGTCGCCACGAAGTGTTGTTTCAAATATTCTGGGTTTTGTGGGTCGCAAAAAAAGTCGTAAAAAAAAGTTACGTGTTTATAATCGTATCGTGGACCTCTCTTGCATGTTTACATTCGTGTGCATCAAAGCGTTTTGTTTTTTTCCTCGCTGTGTCGTTTTTTTTCTCTTAAGAGTGTTTTTATGTGGTGCGGTCTTCTATCATTAAACAGCTGGTAAAAAAGCACCAGCTTTCGTAAAATGCATTCGGGTTGTTAACAAAAACGAAATTGTTAAGGATGTAGAATAAAACGTACTCATTTGTTTAACCAAAGGTTTGGAAAAAAACAATTGTCCTCATCAGTGAAAATCAAATGAGTGCGTTTCTATTCTACATCCTTGGCAATTTGTTTTTTGTTAATGCTACTATTTAAGTCCGTGTCTTGTGTACCCAAAGTCGGGTTTTTGATTTCAGTGTTTCCATTTTTTGTGTGCTCACAAATTTTAGAAATCGAAAAAAAATAACTTGCCTAAAACTTTAACGCAGTGGTTCCCAACCGGGGAGGAATTTTATGAGTTCAGGGGAGGAATTTTATAAAAACTGTAAAAAATTACATTGGAAATGTTACAGAATATTTTTGATTTTGTATATACATTAGGGATGTCCATTATAATTTGGATCCGGTTGTAAAGGATTCTAAAGTGGACCTCCCTCGTTATGTGGTCTATTTTCAAATCGATTTTTTGTCTTATGGGGAGGAATGAATATTTCGAAAATGGGAAAAGGGAGGAATGTAACAAAAAATGTTGGGAACCACTGCTTTAACGCATATTTTGCACAATTTTGTCAGTCTTTGTGTGACTCAAGTGTTTATAAACGGGCGTAACTGATGTGACCGCTCATATCACTGATGATGGCTGTAACATTTGCCGAAATGTTTGATTTCTTATGTAATAAGTATGACGCTTAATAAATCTATTTGTTACAAGTTGGTTTGTAAAAATCGTTTAATTTTATCTCAGTTCGTTCGTGTTGCAGATCCAATAAGATATACTGAGAGCGACATTCTTCAAACGTCTTGTAATGGCCGTGCCTACAAAAAAATGTATGATGTTCGCTTTTCATCATTTTCGCTAACCTGAACAAACCTGAAACCTGAAACTGCCCAAGAATTTACACTTAAATATATAACCATAATTTGCACATTCTATAATCAGTCAAGTTTAGCGTTAGCCTATTGACGAACGAAATTCAACTTATAAAGCAGCCATCAGGTGTTTGTCGGCAACGTCTTTTCGAATGCAATAGGGGTTTATATAATATTTTTTCACTAGATGTCTTCATAGAGCCAGTCGAATAAAATTATAAGCGAAAATTTGTGCCTTGAATCCGAACTTAACACAAAGCGTCGGACAGCTAACCATAGCACTTGTTACATGCACGAACTGAAATGATTGTTTCCAAACTATCTTCATGCACTAATATATATATATATAAATTCATTGCATTGCATTGTATGGTTAACAACAAAAGTATTGACGAGACAAGCTTCGAGCAGTCTACTATTGCTCTCTGTTAAATGCACAGATGTATAAGTTTGAAGTGGGTTCCTCAAAAAGTTCAATGCAGTGAAACATAACGTTAATTTATTGCATGTATTTGAATTTAAAGTCAATTGTTAGACTACTTAAATGCACGGCTATATGCACGCACAAAGACAAAATACTTGCTTCCAGTAGTTGGTGTTGATGTTTTTAAACACACAAAATGCACGAAACTGTCGCTTATTTATGTTGCAATCTTGTAATAAATCGTATGACCGTAAATTTCGAATTTGATTCCCGCTAGTAAGCGCTTTAACCGTTTTTGTCACCCAAATTAGATACTTGTTTTCAATCACCGAACGCCAAAAGCTTTGAAAAAAATATGATTCGACATGAATAAAAAAATCAGCACATATTTACCTCAAACAAAATACATGACTATAAAGGGAAGGGGTGACTTACGTTCTTCTTTTGCAGGAAATTTCATTTATACAAAACAATACGTCTTTATGTGGTCAATCTTGCCTGACATGATGTGTGATTGTGCCAAAAAAATGACATGATGTGTGATTGTGCCAAAAATAATCTCTGAGCTGTTCGGTTTGAAATCTGATGCGAAACAACAGACAGGGAAATTTCAATCATTTATTTACCGACCGATGTTTCCAGGAACACAAATATCTTTCACAAAAAAAATTTAAATCAAGCGCATTTTTACTGCTTTTAACAATTTATTCTGTTACAAACTAAACTGTGTATGATACGGTCTATGTAATGTCTGTGCTATACGTTTCACCACAACTTCCAACATCTGTTCATAAATAATTGCTTTCTTACATATATGGATTCGGGTTTGGATAGAGCTTGCTAAAGCAAAACACATTTTTATAATAGTAAAAAATCCTTGCAACCCAGTTTATTCCAAGAATATTTTTCGTGATTATACGCTTTAAATAATTTAATTTTTGTGAAAAACAGCACAATAATGCATTAATTATATTCTCCAAATTAGTGGTTCTTTTTTCCTGCTGCACCCGTTTCAAACCACCAACCAATTTTCGCACCCCTTGGTTTTGTAATTATACAGAATAAACGTTTAGAATATCAAAAATCAGCATATTTTCACCTGAGCCATACTGCGTAAATATTAAGGGGTGACTTGTTCTTGTTTTGTAGAAAAACGTGTCGTAAAACAACAATATGTTATTTATGTGAAATAATACATTTTAGTGTGACATTATCTGAGATTTTGTACCAAATATAAACTCTGAGCCGTTCGGTTTACATTTCTGATGCGGAACACAATACAGGGAAATGTCATTCATGTTTTAATGACCGAAGATTTCGGGATCGTTAATATTTATTTCCAAAAAATTTCAAATAAGCCAATTTGTATTGCTGAAAACAATTTATATACCGTTACAACACAGTATCCACATTACAGAGTAATGGTTTATTTGAAACATATGTCCATTAAATTTGATCATTGCTTATTTACGATTAACTGGTCGCTAGTACAAACTGAAATTTTGCATCTGAAAACAGATAAAGTTTTCTCGGATTTTACAAGTTGTTTTAGACTAAAGTTATAATTTGCTTGTGAAAACCGTTCGTTTCTAAAACAATAATTTTGCAAGCAGTTTATATTTCTAGCTTTAAAATACGTTGATATTTGTCTCAACGTCCTCCTGTTTAAGAACCAGGGGTTCTCAATTGGTGTTGTCAAAGGTCCAAGTACAGAAGTTTTAAAATCTTCAGGTCCGGACACTATTTTCAGAAATGCGAATGCAGCATGTCTTAATTAGCTAATTATGAGAATTGCTGTCTTTGATGAACACAATATTGAAGCCGAGCGTAAATACGAGCGAAACAAAAGCTTAACTTGAGCACTAAACCCTCCTTTAACGCTAGCAAAAGTATTTGACAGATCCCATTTCAGCCGCTTTTGCAAAATTATTTTGTCTACGAAGTTTATTAAATTACACAAAAGACTGACTATACAAAAATTGTGCGCAAACAACTGCCCCTTATATATGTATGATGTGTAGTGGTCTCCCTAGAAATCGTTTTATCGATTCCAGTTTGTAAACTGCTGCCACATAGCAATTTTAAGTAATTCATACAGAAATGTACACAACAAAAGTGTTACCTTGAGCCGTTAGATGTGGACCTCCGCACGCTTTTAAATCGTTAGGGTGACTGTCTCTAAAGTGGTACAAACCGCCGTCAAGTCATTGCGCTGCGAAGACGGTAACCCAAACGACTTGCAAAGAAACCACCAATTGAAAGTCGGTTGCATAAACTGGAGTGTGGCCAGAGTTTTTTAACATACAACGTTACTCATAGCGGTCCTCAGTGAACTCAGAGAGCAATGTATTCGCAAAGCCAAAAAAAGATAAAAATGAGAAAGAGCATTGACGTGACGACTTGTATTTATCTTGGCAAATGCCCAGTACGTAGAATAAGCATTAGGGGTAAAGTGATTAACTAAACAATGTTTTTTTTCGTATACAGTAAACATACTATTCAAAATTGGTTACCAATCGCAAAATCAAACTCTTTCTGGTATAGTGCATTTGACCGATTTGGTATGCGGGGAAGACCAACATGATCGTGCCATGATAACGTTGAACGATGTGCTGCTTCATGAGGATTACAAACATCGCAACACTTCCATGACCAAGTGTAATCAAGTCGCCTACAAGCAAGGTTTTCGGCTGATCGGTTTGCAGGATGAAGGACAATGTTTTGGTGGAAATGATGAAAGCTACAATATGTATGGACCGAGTGTCTGAAGAAGACGTACTCGGAGGAGACTGGGGCAACCAAGTTTACCAAATCAAAATCGTCGAAGAAGAATTGTTTAGCACTGAAGAGATGAATAGAGTAAAATAAGATTAACAGAATGTAGTTGTGTGAACTCAGAATAAACACTTTGCAATATTTAATAACATCCAAACTGTGTTATGCTTTAGAGGTTGGTTTTATTCTATACAACATTTGAAATAAGAATTAATGGCGTACTGACCCCCCCCCCCCCCCCCCCCCCCCCCCCCCCCCCCCCCCCCCCCCCCCCCCCCCCCCCCCCCCCCCCCCCCCCCCCCCCCCCCCCCCCCCCCCCCCCCCTCTGCTTACCGTCTGCATAAACACTTGGGGCTGAATAGTGAATATGTTCACCTGGGGCTGTGATTGGAATTGGTTTGCTGACATCACAAGCTTTACCTACCTGAGCGGTGTGTTTGCAACAAATAGCGATGTGGAGGTAGACACAAATGCCCGCATCGGAAAAGCTGCTTCTGCTTTCGGAATGCTTAACTCAGTTTGGTCAATCAAGCTTCAAAGTGTCAGGAGTGGTAAAGATCAAACTGTACCAGTCCATTATAATGCTCACCGTTTTGTATGCTAGCGAAACCAAGAAAATGACAGGCAAGCTGAAAAAACACAAAAACGTCTACCATCAGCGTTGTCTCCAAACAATCCAAAATATTACATAAAAGGACCACATTGCAGTCGATGAAGTGTACCGAATTTGTGGTATAAAGCCTCCATGGACCATCGCGTTAACACGGATTTTAAGATTTGCGGGACATGTGTTACGCATGTCAGGCAAACAGGCTCCGAAAATCTGGACCTGGAAGAAGACTTTCCGCAAATATCCGGAAATGGAAGGGTTAAACAATACAGAGATAGAGACCTTTGAAAAAGACAAAGGAGGAAACTATAACAACAATAATAATAATAAATACCCCCACGTGTCTGTGTTAAAAAACAAAGATTTTTTTTGTAAAATCCATTTCTGAGCCACTAGTATGAAGTACTGACACCACACAGCGATACACAGTCATATAGTAATTAAGAGAGTAAATCGATAGTTAGTATGCTATGGTAAATCACCGCGCTAGAGGGAAATCCTTCCGATGTAAAGATAATGCTGAATAGGTATTTTTACGCGAAGAAAAAAGGCTCGTTAAGACACAGCCCGTATAAAAAGCAGAAAGATCTGTAATTATTCCAGTCCTAATTAAAGCATAAAAAGCACTGCTGAGTATCAAAGGTTATACTTTGTCTGGATGATAAGCTCCAGCAACCGCTAAAAAGAATGAGTGCACAATACCGTGACCAGCCTGGGATGGAAATGGAGGAACGATGTCATGGTAAGTAGGATTGGTTTTGTTTCAGTTACGTAAAGTTCAAGTTGAACTCTAAATTTTAGTAAAAACTATTTGCCTTTGCGGACCTGAATTTTGATTTGGTTGACTTGACGCAATGTTTTGTAAAGCTGAATTATAATTTTGTTAAGCTGAATTATATCTGCCTGAATTATAAGCGATTAAGTAATCGAGTTACTTTTGTACCACCTAAGAACTGCAAGTCGGGCTTAGCATTTTGCTGGGTTTTGGTCAGACTTCTCAAAAATAAAAAAAATAAAAAAGTGCCTATATGCGAATTGTGTGCACACACATAGTGTACATTTAAATAATTGTTGCGTATAAAATAGAATCTGTATATGTTTCGTGTAGGCTTATTGGCAAATGGGTATTAAATAACATAAACATACAAAGAGTAGTATAGTGAAAATACCAGCGGTGCTTTATCAATTAATGGAAAAACGACATACAAAGACGCTACAATGAAAAATTTTGACTCAGTAAGACAAGATTATACGTCACCAATAACGGGTACGTCACCAATAACGAGTCCAATCTATGGTCGGGCAGTGGTGTTCGGCTCGGGCAAAACACGTAACTTGTAAAATTACTTTGTGGGCCGCACAAACACACTTGACCTGTGATCCGCGTGTTTGAGATCCCCTTGTAGAGTTTACCACAACCAACTTAAAAAAAGTTTTACGAAAAACTTTCTCTACCCCTTCTCAGAACTTACAACAAAGCTAATTATATTGCTACGATAGTGCAATTGCAATTTCTTTTTCTTTTTGTTGACGTTGGTAGACCCTAGTTATATTGAAGTCGTCATAAACAATACGGCGACGTAACGCATTTGCGCAGTTTGACATTGCTGAAAATAACATAATTGGTTCGGGTTTTACAAGCTATATTAAACATTACTGGTCGCATAAGCTTTGTAGGCATTTCTAAAGCTACATATGCCGTGTTGTGATATTTCTGTTGCTTTGTGCTTTGCAGCAAACTTTGCACCACCGGAGCAAAGCACCACCAGAGTGAGAAGCAACGAACCCCCCCCCCCAACAATACGGCGACGTAACGCATTTGCGCAGTTTGACATTGCTGAAAATAACATAATTGGTTCGGGTTTTACAAGCTATATTAAACATTACTGGTCGCATAAGCTTTGTAGGCATTTCCCCCCCCCCAAGAGAGACCAATAAAAGTGTCCAAAGCAATCGAAAACTGATGTGGTTGAGTGTAATCTTTCTACTGCTGAATTTCATTGGCGGATTTGTCGCTCTTTATTTCTCGGTACGACTGCGCAAAAGTTGATTTGTTCAGCAAACAAAGTTCAGCAAAGTCATTTTCTGTTAGAAAACGTTTAGGCAAAATATCCCGAAAGACACAATAAAATATATGAGCTATTGTTTATACAATAGAAAAATTTGTCGGCCCATAAAAATTACATTTTTTAAACAGATTTCTGCTAAAGTGGAAATGGAAAGAAGATGTGGTAAGTTTGGACCATTTCATTCATATACTGTGTTAGCGTCCGACATTTATAAACTTTGTAAAAGTTGTTTGCTTCGATCTAAGAGTCACGAACGACCGAAAGGTTACATCAACTTACAATGATAAAAAATAACAAATCTTCAAAAGTTTTACCTATACTCAAACTTTAACTATACCTTTAACTATATTTTGCTGTAGTTAGTTTAGTTTAGCTTATTTGTACTAAAATCAAACAAAAATAGATGACGGTGACACAAAATGCGAGGCAGCGAAAGGCCTCGTGGTCGTTCTGTCACCCATCCCTCTGTAATTCACCAGCATTTTAAACTAGAAGAAAAATTCGGGACGTAATGAAAAAAAAAACTGTGTTTTGTGAGGATTTAAAAACAAATCCTCTCATCTCACTTTTACACAATGGTTTTCGAGAAACGAATGATCCCAAGCTGCAACAGTTTGAAAATGTTGCGCAGAACAAATGATCCTCAAATAGCGACAGGAAATAAAGCATTCACACGAAACCCTGCTTCCTCGAAGCTGCCTAATTGCTGAGTTTCGAATAGTGATTAGACTGTCATGGAGCGAATAATTGACTTAATGCTGTACATTTTGTTGCAAAACTTAACAATATAGAAAGTCTTTGCAATGAGTAAAAGTTTAAAACGTTCGACTACACTGTCCATTTACCAAAGCAAACACGTAGTTTGCAAAAGCTGGAATTGCAGAAAAATTGAACGATGTTATAAAACCTGAGACACCTAAACCAAAGTTTCTGCAAAAGTTTTAAGTTGCAATTAGCTTAGTTTATTCATACGCATTATACATCATACAGTTGTTTGATTAAAACAAGTGTGTTGTTTTCATGTGACTTGAATCGCAAAATCGCCTCAAAATCAAAATCGTTATGAACCCAGCTGGGGAGGTCACGAAGGTTTATTACACTTAAAACATCTTACACAGCAAAAGTGTTTATTGCGTTTATGTTTCAAATGATCGCAATTTGGTGAACAAAGTTAAATGCTGCTTTTAAACGTGTTTCTTTCAATCAGCAATGAGTGCAAACTATTCGAGTCGTCTCACCACAACAAACAACATTGAATCTGTTCAAACATCATTGACAGCTTTAAAGGCAAAACTTTCTTATACTACTGCCTTGTTATCAAAATGTTATTTTATGCTGTGTGGTGCTGCTTGCAATCCTATAATATTGTATACGTTTATATTGCGAAACTTTTATTGAAAATTCGTAACTGTGCGGTTTAACCATTTTTTGAAATCAAAACGCAGGTCAACTCGAAAGAAATCTGAGTTCCTTGTCAAGCGATTTGCAATCACTTAAACAACAACATACAAATCATCAAAGTTAGTGACTAAAACATTTGCTTTATGCTAAGATTTTATACCCGAAAACATGCTACGTATTTGCAGTCTACACCAGCTATTTGAAATGATACCATTTTTAAATTCTTAGCCAATATTGTATTTTAGGCCATGCAAGTTGAGAATGTAGTTAGAAAAACGTTTTTTTTTATCTGCAAAATGATTGATCCCAAGCAATAACGACAAAATGATTTGATCTTGAAATAGGATCATACTTAGGTTTAATCAATTGATTAGTAAAATGATAAAGAAATGAAAAGGTTTAATTAGCGTTTCTTGTCAAAACAACCAAATGAAAAATTGTAAAATGTAAGTTAGTGAAGATACTTCCTTGAAGTACAATATGACAACCATGGAAAAAAGACGCACTTTACGTTTTTACTTGACTACTTTTTTAAAAAGTGTATTTTTATCCCTAATTTTTCTTTTTTATCGTTTTAAAAGTGTAAAAAGTGTAATTTTGTCCTTAATTTTAATTAAATATTTTGTCCTAATGTAATTTCTAATCCTAATTAAACACTTGACGTGTATCCATTTTAAAGCATGTTTTGTTTCCATCCAGGAATGAGTGCAAATTATTCGAGTCGTCTCATCGCAGCAAACAATAGCATCGAATCTGTTCAAACAACATTAACAGCAATAAAAGGTAAAACTTTCTTACAATTGCCTGGTTATCATGGTAACGTTTAAGCTCAGTGCTCAATGCCAGGGGTCCGCAAATAGTGGGTCGCGACCCAAATTTGGGTCGCGAGCACTTCCAGCTTGGGTCGCGAAATATTTTAAATTTTCCATAATTATAAGCATTGCGCATCTATGATATTTTTAAGTGACCGCAGTTTAATAATTGCCTTGAATACTAAAAGAACTTTGGCTAAATTTAGGATTTTAGTCGCAAAAGAACATCCGCAGTTATTAGCGGCTGCAATGAATGTTCTTTTGCCATTGGGAACTAGTATGTGAAAGGACGTTTTCAGCATTATCTTATGTTAAAAGTAAATACAGATTAAGAATAGAAGTAGAGGACGATTTTCGACTTGCCGTCTCTCAAATTAAACCTCGAATTGATTTGTTGTGTTCTCAACACAGAGCCTGTAGTTCACATTCTTTACAATAAACACATTCGTTTACCTACTGTTTTATATGCTGAGTTTCGCTTTATTTTGGGCAAAAAATAGCAACTGACAATAGCAGTCTTAGTATGGATATCTAGTTGCTTAGTATTTTTCACAAACTTACATGTTAACAAGGTGCTTGGGTCGCGAGAATTTAGAGCAATTTTTTTAGGGTCCCGCCAAAAAGTATTTGCGGACCCCTGACTCTATGCAATCGTATAAATGTATCAGTTTATCTTGCGGAAACTTTTATTGCGCACTCGTAACTGCGTTTTAACTAACGATTCAACCTGCGAGAAACCTTAGTTCCGTGTCAAGCGGTTTCGAAACACTTGAACAGCAACATACAAATTATCAACGTTAACTAAACATTTGCCAGATGTCAAGATTTTAAACCAGGAAACATGCAATGCAAATTATTTGCACTCTATACAAAGCGATATGCAATGGTGCTGTTGAAAATCTTGAGCCAATCTTGTATTTTAAGTCCTGCTCAGTGAGAATGTGATTTGTAAAACGGTGTTTTGGATCATGTAATCGAATAAACTGACTCCGTGGTTCGCCACAAGTAATTGCAAACAATTTGTTTCATTTACAAAATTAAAAGCCGAGCTGAAGCAAGACCAAAACATCTTGAACAACAGTTGAATCCTACACCAAATAAACTGCTTTACACAAAACCTTCTGCAAAATGATTGATTCACAACAATAACGATAAGATAGTTTTTGTAAAATGATTAATCTTGAACTAAGGTCGTACTTAGATTTATTCAATTAATTTAAACGACACAAAATAGTTTAATTAGCGTTTCTTGTGAAAACAACCACATGAACAATTGTACAATGTAATTAGGATACTTCCTTGAAGCAGGTCGTTTGTTGAGTTTCTACTCTTGAATAAAGTGCTGATAAGCGGATGGTCGGTTTAGTAACATAATTTTGCTTCATAATCTTGAACAAGTGTTGAACTTAAACAATCAAACTATTTCCATGTCCTGCATTGAGAACGTAATTAAATAGATACCTTTCTATGTTTCCATATAGTTCAAAAAACTTTTATTGCGCACTCGTAACTGCGTTTTAACTAATCATTCAACTCGCGAGAAACCTTAGTTCCGTGTCAAGCTGTTTGGAGACACTTCAACAGACTTAAACATTTGCATCATGTTACGATTTTAACCTGAAAACATACAATGTATTTGCATTCCATGCAAAGCTATTTGCATTCGTGCCATTTAAAAATCTTAAACCAAATGTATTTTAAGTGCTATGCAGTGTGAGAATGTGGTGTGAAAAATGATTTTTTGACATAGACAACCCCTTGTATAGTAGTTGGATTAAAAACAGTCAGATCATGCAATCAAATGAATATCTGCCTTCGTGATTCGCCAAGTAGCTTCAAACAATAAGTTTGTTTTACAAAAATTAAATCCGAGCTGAAACTATGCGAACACATCATGAGCATCACGTGACTCCTTACACCAAATAAACTGCTTGATACAACCCCTTTAGCAAAAACAATAACGGCTTAGCTAGGTTTTGCAAAATGATTGATTTCAAAATAGCAACATACTTCGGTTTAGTAAATTGATTAGTGTAAAAAAGCGGTACGAAAAGGTTTCATTAGCACCAAAACAACTACATGAAAAATTGTAAAATGTAGTTAAGATACTTCCTTGAAGCACATTGATTGTTAAGTTTCGACTCGTACTGGAAAGCGGACGGTCGGTTTAATATGACAGTATCGCAAAGCATATCTTCAACGCAAGATCATGTTGTTGAATATGTTTTGAGACGTGTAGCGCTATCGTTTCCGCGCCTAGGGTTNTACATTTTGTTGCAAAACTTGACAATATAGAAAGTCTTTGCAATGAGTAAAAGTTTAAAACGTTCGACTACACTGTCCATTTACCAAAGCAAACACGTAGTTTGCAAAAGCTGGAATTGCAGAAAAATTGAACGATGTTATAAAACCTGAGACACCTAAACCAAAGTTTCTGCAAAAGTTTTAAGTTGCAATTAGCTTAGTTTATTCATACGCATTATACATCATACAGTTGTTTGATTAAAACAAGTGTGTTGTTTTCATGTGACTTGAATCGCAAAATCGCCTCAAAATCAAAATCGTTATGAACCCAGCTGGGGAGGTCACGAAGGTTTATTACACTTAAAACATCTTACACAGCAAAAGTGTTTATTGCGTTTATGTTTCAAATGATCGCAATTTGGTGAACAAAGTTAAATGCTGCTTTTAAACGTGTTTCTTTCAATCAGCAATGAGTGCAAACTATTCGAGTCGTCTCACCACAACAAACAGCATTGAATCTGTTCAAACATCATTGACAGCTCTAAAAGGTAAAACTTTCTTATACTACTGCCTTGTTATCATAATGTTATTTTATGCTGTGTGGTACTGCTTGCAATCCTATAATATTGTATACGTTTATCTGGCGAAACTTTTATTGAAAATTCGTAACTGCGCGTTTTAACCATTTTTAAAAATTAAAACGCAGGTCAACTCGAAAGAAATCTGAGTTCCTTGTCAAGCGATTTGCAATCACTTAAACAACAACATACAAATCATCAAAGTTAGTGACTTAAACATACCCGAAAACGTGCTACGTATTTACAGTCTACACCAGCTATTTGAAATGATTCCATTTTTAAATTCTTAGCCAATAATGTGTTTTAGCCATGCACGTTGAGAATGTAGTTAGAAAAACGTTTTTTTTTTATTCGCAAAATGATTGATACCCAGTAATAACGACAAGATAGTTTTCGTAAAATGATTGATCTTGAAATAGGATCATACTTAGGTTTAATCAATTGATTAGTGAAATGATAACGAAATGACTTTTATTGCGCACTCGTAACTGAGTTTTAACTAACGATTCAACTCGGGAGAAACCTTAGTTCCGTGTCAAGCGGTTTCGAAACACTTGAACAGCAACATACAAATTATCAACGTTAACTAAACATTTGCCAGATGTCAAGATTTTAAACCAGGAAACATGCAAGGGGGGGGGGTTATTTGCACTCTATACAAAGCGATATGCAATGGTGCTGTTGAAAATCTTGAGCCAATCTTGTATTTTAAGTCCTGCTCAGTGAGAATGTGATTTGTAAAACGGTGTTTTGGATCATGTAATCGAATAAACTGACTCCGTGGTTCGCCACAAGTAATTGCAAACAATTTGTTTCATTTACAAAATTAAAAGCCGAGCTGAAGCAAGACCAAAACATCTTGAACAACAGTTGAATCCTACACCAAATAAACTGCTTTACACAAAACCTTCTGCAAAATGATTGATTCACAACAATAACGATAAGATAGTTTTTGTAAAATGATTAATCTTGAACTAAGGTCGTACTTAGATTTATTCAATTAATTTAAACGACACAAAATAGTTTAATTAGCGTTTCTTGTGAAAACAACCACATGAACAATTGTACAATGTAATTAGGATACTTCCTTGAAGCAGGTCGTTTGTTGAGTTTCTACTCTTGAATAAAGTGCTGATAAGCGGATGGTCGGTTTAGTAACATAATTTTGCTTCATAATCTTGAACAAGTGTTGAACTTAAACAATCAAACTATTTCCATGTCCTGCATTGAGAACGTAATTAAATAGATACCTTTCTATGTTTCCATATAGTTCAAAAAACTTTTATTGCGCACTCGTAACTGCGTTTTAACTAATCATTCAACTCGCGAGAAACCTTAGTTCCGTGTCAAGCTGTTTGGAGACACTTCAACAGACTTAAACATTTGCATCATGTTACGATTTTAACCTGAAAACATACAATGTATTTGCATTCCATGCAAAGCTATTTGCATTCGTGCCATTTAAAAATCTTAAACCAAATGTATTTTAAGTGCTATGCAGTGTGAGAATGTGGTGTGAAAAATGATTTTTTGACATAGACAACCCCTTGTATAGTAGTTGGATTAAAAACAGTCAGATCATGCAATCAAATGAATATCTGCCTTCGTGATTCGCCAAGTAGCTTCAAACAATAAGTTTGTTTTACAAAAATTAAATCCGAGCTGAAACTATGCGAACACATCATGAGCATCACGTGACTCCTTACACCAAATAAACTGCTTGATACAACCCCTTTAGCAAAAACAATAACGGCTTAGCTAGGTTTTGCAAAATGATTGATTTCAAAATAGCAACATACTTCGGTTTAGTAAATTGATTAGTGTAAAAAAGCGGTACGAAAAGGTTTCATTAGCACCAAAACAACTACATGAAAAATTGTAAAATGTAGTTAAGATACTTCCTTGAAGCACATTGATTGTTAAGTTTCGACTCGTACTGGAAAGCGGACGGTCGGTTTAATATGACAGTATCGCAAAGCATGGGGGGGGGGCAACGCAAGATCATGTTGTTGAATATGTTTTGAGACGTGTAGCGCTATCGTTTCCGCGCCTAGGGTTCAGGCCGATGCTCTAATGGCTAGCCGGTAAAATCAACATGACCTCGCGCTGCTCTTAAATGTTTTCACAAACACAGAGGCGGATAGGCAAATAAAATGCGCAATATTGAATGAGTATTAACACCTAAAGTTCGATCAAGAATCGAACACTATACTAAAACGGCGACCAAACAAGTTTACCCCGTCACAGCCACACCCCTCTCTCGTTAGGTAGCCAGATGGAAAAAAAACATGAGTTATTCTAAGGGCTGATTGTCAAATGTCCAGAAAGTGTGTATAATTAGGGCAAACAAGCTAGTATGCCAAGTCGGCGCGGTGGTTGCGTTTGAAACGCCAAATGGAAAATAAGAAAATAAAAGAGTGCTAAGGGGAAACTAACAAACGAAAAGTTAATTGAAAAACCTAAGTAAAACTAAAGATGACACTAAACGAAATGAATAACACAGTGATATCTTGACGAGAAATGGTAATATTATTCGCAACAAATAGGAAATGAACAACAAATAGTGACAAAGGTACAAACAAAAGTAGTGACGAAACAATGCTACAAACAAAAGAAGTGATATTATTCGTAATACATGTGTTTAACGGCCAAAACGTTGGCCATGTAGGGGGGGGGGATAAAAACAAAAGTAGTGACGAAACAATGCTTCAAACAAAAGAAGTAATATCATTCGTAGCACAGGTGTTTAACGGCCAAAACGTTGCCCATGTATCCGGAAACTAATAAAAAGATAGTGGTAAATGTTAGCCTGGTTCGTAGAGTTTATACATTTTTTACCTGCTGCAGGGGGGGGGGTCCGGAAACTAATAAAAAGATAGTGGTAAATGTTAACCTGGTTCGTAGAGTTTATACATTTTTTACCTGCTGCAACAAAAAATAGCCAATTCGGAAATTGGTAAAATATTGTCTACTTTGTTTAGATATTTGGCAACACAACATGTCAACTATGGAAACGAAACTTTCATACTTACAAGGTAAAAACGATAAAATCTTACTCCCTTGTTTCTGTTTTGGCTTAAACATATCTACAATGGTGTGATGGTAAGCTTAATAACTAATTGTTAATTTTTTTAAACATAATATTATCACGATTGTTATATCTGCATTACGAATGCTTAAGTAAAATATTTTGTTTGAGTTCAGAAAGTGTAAATGGTTGTCAAATAACAACTGCAGTTTTTTAATCATTTTATACTTGTCACCACAGCTTACATAATTGCTGAAAAGCAGACATGTCCGCTTGAAAGTAAGTTGTTTTTTTACATTCTGATTCCAACATATTTATCTCACTTAAAAATGACGCTTGATTTTCGGACCCTTAAAACGATTTTGAAAAGGGCAATCTAATTTTGCTTAACTAACATTATCATAAAATAAAAGATTTACAAGAGATGCAAATGCTAAAATACTAAAGCAAACAGCATGATAAACAGATTGCTTAGGGTTATATTAAACGAATGCTGTGTTTTCACTACATCATCAAACATAACAGTCTTCTTTAAGCAAATCTGTTTTACATAAGTTAAGATAATGTTGACATAAACATAAACGACACAATATGAGTCAGATATACGAGAGAAAATATACTCGGAATTTTTAAGTCACTCTGATTGAAATCATCAATAACATGCTGCAATTTCATGTCCTTATTGCTTTCAAAGGCTTCCTATTTTTCGATACCCTTTTACACTCTGCCTCAAGCATCTTTCCAAGCAGTTTGTCCAACTTCTACCAATTTAACTACGGCGGAAGTAACAATTACAGCATAAATGATGGTGGAAATGATATGTATGACACTGGAAATATGGTACGATGTGATGTAATTTCAACTGATGCCCACAGGTTTCTGCTTTAAACTGATTGTTTTGTAAGAAGACGCATGTTCGTACAATAAAAATTTAAGTTAACTTGTACATGTTGTTATTTCAGCTTCAAGTGTGGACAGA
>QLIY01002335.1:5421-20223 GCA_003260075.1 Phallusia mammillata | reverse complement strand
CTATCATGTGTAGATCACATTTTGACATGTTTTTGCATGTTGACATGCGCGCATGTACACAGCGGTCATGGCATATATATTAGCTAGTGATAGTCAACTAAGTACAACACTATATTTAAGTGGTTATTGTAACAACCTTGCAATTGTAAGGTTGACAGTTCTAATCCCAGCTCGACCTTAAAGATGACCCAGTGGTCAATGAATCGATGTCGGTCTTATGTTTGTTCCCTTGCAAACAACTGCTTATTAGCTAACAAAAATTGAAACCATTTATTCCCATATTGCTCTGTAAGCATTTTTTGATACAAAAAGATAATTTGAATAGTGTGGACATCGTAAAAATACAAATTTACCTTCTTGGTTAAAAACAAATTCAGTTTTTTCGGGGGGGGGGAACATGTAAGGTGGCTACATTAGCTCTTCTGGCCAAATTCTTGTCACCAGCTGCACTGATAAGCCCTTATAGGTCAAAACTGTGTGCACTTTCTGCAGTTTACTGTGATTTCATACACAAAAAATACAGAATTTGTTCAAAGTCATTAAATTGGGAGAAATTTTCATGTCATGTACATATAGAATATCTTAAATGCATGCAAAAACCTAAAAAAAATAAAGATTGTTTTTGTGGTTGTCACCTGGACGTGTGTGCTGTTTTTAATGGACCAAATCCAACGTTCCCGCGGAGTGGAAAACGTTTGTCAGGCGGACTTAGTGGGCCCATCAGTTCATCAGGCCATACTGTTGCTGTGTCTGTAAAATTTTATTGTTAGTTTATAAACAATAAGTAACAAAAGAAACATTTTTGTAATCAAAAAAACAGTCTTTTGATAGAATTGCATGGTTTGTGCAACACTGTGTAATCATTAAGCTGGTGCTTCTAAAAATAACATAATGTGTAGTAACAGGACAAGAACTCGGTATCAAATGTTTTCAGTGATATCGCTACTTTTACTCGGTATCGAAATATTTTGCCTCAGTTTTCGATACCAACGTTCGATACCGAAGGCTGATTATCCCATAAAAATCTGGGCAACTTTTTGCCAATATTTGCTTTAGGCAGAACAAAATCAGAAATAAGTTCCGCCAAATTATGTATATTGATTTCGCTATCATGTGTAGATCACATTTTGACATGTTTTTGCATGTTGACATGCACGCATGTACGTAGCGGCCATGGCAGATATATTAGCTAGTGATAGACAACTAAGTACAACACTATATTTAAGTGGTTATTGTAACAACTTTGCAATTGTAAGGTTGACGGTTCTAATCCCAGCTTGACCTTAAACATGACCCAGTGGTCAATGAATCGATGTCAGTCTTATATTTGTTCCCTTACAACTGCTTATTAACTAACAAAAATTGATATCATTTATTCTCATATTGCTCTGCAAGCATTTTTTGATACAACAAGAGAATTTGAATTGTGTATAAAAATACAAATTTACCTTCTTGGTTAAAAACAAATTCAGTTTTTTCGTTGTTTTCAAATTCAGAGTAGTTTCTTAGTTGCAGAACACTTGACTGTATATTTCGCAAACTTAGGTTGTACGACAGTAAACGAACTGCAGCTTTCCTTCCCTGGCTAACAACTGCCATCACAATGCTGCAAAAAGACAGCATTGAATAAAAATAAAAACAGCATCACAAGTTTTTCCAAAAAAGACCCTTTTCAAAAGTTTACCCAAAAAGTAATTTTAAAAAGAAACATTTCAATTACATGAATTACTATTTACTAAACAAACAGAACAGATACAACTACATACTAGCGCACAAACAAACAAACAGCTGGCAGAACAAAAACAAGACCTAACAAACAAAAATACACACAGAAAAGCAATCACAATGGTCAACACGAAAATAGAAATCATACAATTTTTATTAACATTTTTTGGGGAGATTTTTCATTAAATTACTCGTATCTTTCAGATGCAAAAAGCCTTTTTTATCCATTTATTTAAAAAATAAACTTATTTAAACAATAGGCTTAAAAAAACGCTTTATAATACCCTAAAATGATAAATTTAAAACGGACTCCTTGCAGTGTATTATTTATCATAGTGATCAGTTTTAACTGTGAAGAATTATTTTAGAAATGCATATTTATTTAATAGTATTAAATGTTACAGTTTTTAGAAATTGTCGCTTCTCGGCATAATCTGAAATACGTGTTTAAGTTTAAAAAAACATTGTTACGCTTGAGTAGATAAAGCTGGTTGGTAAACCGACTCGAGAGAGAATTTAAGTTCCGCTGAAAAAACGTAAGTAAATGATTTGCGAAGTTAATTTCTCCTTTTCGTTTATTCCTCGATCAAACATCGAACAGTTCGCCGATTTTTTAGCATCAAGACTTGCAATGAAGTAGCTATCTCATGTTGCTGTTGCTGGTGGAAAAAAATAACTTTCAAAATTAGTAAGTTAGTTTTTTGTACAAAGTTTGATTAAAAATACATTTTGTTTTATTTGTTCAAAGGCTCGAACAAGCCAAAAAATAAATCTGCAGTTCATAAATTGCCTGCTGCAAGCACATTGGAAGTTGAAAAAAACTTTATATATCAGATGGAATGTGTTTCTGTTTATTTAACTTAAAAAAATAAAATGTGTATTGTATTTGATTCAATAACTTTTATTCACCATTAATGGACACCAAACTTAGCATTGAAAACTTGCTTTTTATCTTTTTCGGTGTACATAGTCTAAAATTTTGTGTGTGCCCTGTTTAAATAAATGAAAAAAATGTGATGTTTTTTGATCAATCAAACTAATACATACACATATATATCTATAGATACTTTTTTAGTTTACAACTAAAGCACTTTTTTCATATCCCCGTAACCATAAGCAATGCTTGGAATTAAGTTTACTTGTAGTTAAGAAACTTGTTTCTCAGGGCAACACAATGCCTGAATTGAGGGAATACAATGTCACTGACATTAAATGCTTGAAAACTGAAGCTGGAGAACTTGGTTCTGGATTACTTGGGACCGTCTTGCTTGGCAAACATTCAAGCTTGGGCAATGTCGCTATCAAGTGTTTTGCAGTTCAAGGAGGTCAACTGGAGAAAAGTAATATTGCTACCAAGTAAGAAAACTGTATGTGAAAATGCATGCATTATTTTGACCAATAAGATCTCATCAGTGCAGCTGGTGACAAGAGATCGTATTGAATAGTGTAGCCATTAACAAAACTCCAGTTTGTTGGTAGTAACAATAAATGATAAGTAACATGCACACAGTGCACACTGTTTCGATCTATAAGGTCTCATCAGTGCAGCTTTCGCAGGCGGGAATCTTCCTTAGGGCCAGAGGTCATCACAGGCCAACCTGTTACCCTTCCTATTTTGCAGCATTAAACATGAAATGGAAACCCTGCAGCAAGTAAATCATGAAAACATAGTGAGGTTATATGGATGGGCTAAATGGCCGTACGCGATGGCTTTAATTATGGAATACTTGCCGGGTGGAAACCTAAACAACCTTCTGTTTGATGTTAAAGTCGATTTACGACCAGCATTGCAGCTTCGAATTGGCACAGAAGTTGCTTGTGCGTTAGCCCTGATCCACAATCTGGGTGATCGCAAGCGTATTACACATGGTGACCTCAAGCCGGAAAATATTGTTATGACTGTCGACTTACACTGCAAGGTTGGCGATTTTGGCAGCGCAAAGTTGTCAAGTGTTACTGGGGTGACAACAGAAGCTGCTTCCAACAGCAGCAAGAAAAGGAATCAGTACACCAAAGCATTTGCAGCACCCGAACGTCTTGCAAACGTGCTTGTTGACCTTAAGAAGGAGCATGACGTTTACAGCTATGCAATGGTTCTGTTTGTAACATTGTGCCGTAAAAGTCCACTCGGTCGAGCATCTATTGATGATTACATTGAAGCTATCAAACAAGGACACCGGCCGGACCTTCAGGCCATAGAACCATTTAGAGAGAGAGCAAATGCTGGTGAAAAAATTATCATCAATCATTTGGTTAATGTGATTGAGGCTTGTTGGAGCCATAATCCTGTCAAGCGTCCACAGATGACTTTAGTAAGGTAAGAATAACAGCTTATTAGTATTTTATAACATGTTTTATTACTTTATCACACATATTTTTGTTTCAAACAGGATAAGTATTTAAAATAAATTTAGTGTTATTTGTGTATTTAAAGATGAAAACTAGAGAAAGGAACTTTTTATCAGTGCATAATTCCATAATGTTTAATAAATTCAGTAATCGAACATTTATGTAAATTTGTTTACAAATAAATAAGTTTTGGTTACAATCTCTAATTTGGCAAGTTGCAAGTCAAATGTTGACTGCAAACACTGTTTTGCCTAACTGTATCCCAAAGTGCATGACATAAATTTATGACATTATAACCTGTCTATCTTTCTTATCTAATTAAATTTATTTAGGGACCGCCTTAACATTTTGCTTGTTGCTCAAAACCAAGCTGACATCACACAACAAGTGTCTACAATTCAACAAGTGAAAAAAACCACATTACCAGCATTTCCTGAGAACGACTGTGCGCTACTGTGCCAGTTTAACCCAGCAGAAAAGCGCTTTACTCCAATTGGTAGGTATTTGTTTTTTATACACATTTTATTCATGTATTACTGTATTTAAAAATGTGTAACATTCTTGGTTTTTAATGTGTGTGTTTTTTTTTCATGTTTAAACACAGCAAAACCATTGCTTTTTGTATCATTTGGGGGGGGGGTGTTACCAGCATTTCCTGAGAACGACTGTGCGCTACTGTGTCAGTTTAACCCAGCAGAAAAGCGCTTTACTCCAATTGGTAGGTTTATTTTCTTTTATACACAGTTTATTCATGTATTATCAAAGAAATGTGTAACATTCTTGGTTTTTAATGTGTGTGTTTTTTTCATGTTTAAACACAGCAAAACCATTGCTTTTTGTATCATTTTTTACGTTAGTTTAGATGCAGAAAAACACTTATGTATTGTTTCAATCCATGAAATGAATTAGTAGTTACTGTTTTTGACTGCCATGTTATAACAGTTAGAAAGCTACAGGTTGCAAGTTAAATTGAAAATGATTTAAACAAAACAAAAATGCATGGCAATTTGTTGGCATTTTTTAACAGGCAAATAAAATGGCGTGAGCCAGCAATTGAAACCATCTGTAACCGTAAGCATGGGTGTAAAAAACCTCATCCGTTTTCTAATACTCTTTGGGAACCCCACTTTTTATGTGCACACCAAACAAAACGCCCAACACTAATCGACACCACGCTTTCGCAGGCGGGGAATCCCCATCGGCAAGAGTCGACTTTCGCCCGATGACGGCTCCAGGCATTATGGCGTCACAGTCCGGCGCGTCGGGAAGCGCTTAATTACGCAACTTCAATGAATCAGGTTTGTTAGTAGTAAACTGGCTGCTGTTGTTACTTGTAGCGACTAAGTGTAAGTGATAGCGTTGTATTGTGCCTGTTGCGCGTATTTGCGCAGCTAGCAAATGTTTTATTATTGCCTATAGAATAAATGCGTTTGAATATTCATATTTGGGTCCTATTATATCACCAACATACAATTGGAAAAGTGTTTTTTTGCTGTTGTTTGACCAGAGGCCAAAGGTTTCTGTAGGTCGACCTGTTACCAGTGGTGGGATTAAAAATTTTGTCAGCCTCTTCTATCACAAAAGTCATATTTTTCAGTCGGTTCTGTCTACATAAAGTCCATTGACAGTAACTAGTTATGCAACCCGGTTCGCTGATCTCATAAAATTTCGTGAGACGGTTATATGGAACTGGTGCGAACTGGCTGAATCCCACCACTGCCTGTTACCCTTACATAGGAAAAAGGTTGCTGTAGGTCAACCCATTATTTCTTAAATACAGCAAGGGGTTACTGTGGGTCCACATACTCTACCACATGGTGAAAGTTACCCATTCTTAGGGCCAGAGGTTATTACAGGTCAACCTGTTATCTTTCCTTGGGGCTAGAGGTTATCGCAGGTCAACCTGTTACCCTTCCTCAGGGCCAGAGGTCATTACAGGTCAACCTGTTACCCTTCCTTAGGGCCAGAGGTCATCACAGGCCAACCTGTTACCCTTCCTTAGGCCCAAGGGTTATTGTAGGTCAACCTCTATTTTTTTAGTTTTTAGTACATCTATTCTAGATGTTGCTGTAGGTCTGCTTATTACCTTTTCACATGACCTAAGGTTACTGCAGGTCAACATATACCTTTGTTGTTTCAGATTCTGAAACTCAACCTAAACTTCCAAGAGCAGCCCCATCATTGTCACCAGCTGCACCCAATCCTCGTACGAACTGTTTTTAAACAAACTAGATAAGAGACATTTTTTTATGAAAGACAGCACACTAAACCTTGTGCATATAACCAACTACACAAAAAAATTTACCTCATGCATATGTTTATGAAACAGCTAAGTGCATTTTTTGGAGGTGTACATATTTGGATCCTAGGAATTTGGTAGAATGGTAAATGTAATCATGTGACTATATCTTGTTGTCACTATTTCAGAACCTTTGCTGCAAACCAGCCTCCTCTAGCATCGAAAATATACTGCAACTTTTGCAATTAGTGTATAGTGTAGATTTTTTGGCCCTCCGCTTGCTTTTTTTCCCACAAACTTGCCAACACAAAACATTAAAACTTGGTTCCTTACCATATACCAAGGGTTGACATGCCGTTCTTTTTCAAAGATTTGTCCTTATTTTGAAGGGCAATGTCTTGGTAAAATTTATTGGCCTTATTTCTAAGAAATGTCCTTGTTTTTCACCCGAGTCCTTATTTTCAACAATTACAAGGAACAAATTTAGTGAAATGACAGTCAAATCCCTGCTAAAAGTAAAAGTAAACCTAGTTCTGAGCTGCCATTAGATGCACAAGTATTTTCTACAAGCAAAGAGTCGCTGCAACAGATTGTTTCTGGTAAAAAATATGGTGTATGATATGTCATGGCTCGTATAAATGCAAAGATTTTTTTTTCGGTTGTCCTTATTTTGGCGTCCTTGTCGATGACATCCTTGTCTATACTCCAGTCTCCCTATCTAACTGCAAATTTAAATACCTGTGCTCTTTACGCCACCTATCGATCAACTTTACCCGTTAGTAGCCAACGCAAATTCTTCATTTAATGCAACAAAATAGTTGTACGATATTTCAGTGCCAAATTTGGTGGGATCGGCCGGGAATCGAACCAGCAGCCCTTCGAGCAACGGTCCTTCATCGTTCGGGAGTGAAACCCAACTGAAAGAAGAGCACCTTGACCGAATGGAAAACGCTCCTTACAACTTTTCTACTCAAAGCTGGCCAGGTGGTTACGTCATAGAACATCCTTATGACGTCACAATGACTTTATTTTTGTTATTATCGCTAATTATAATTAACTTTTGATTGGTGTAGAATAAAATTACTGGTGTTTTTTTATTTTAATGACGTCATCGCTTGTCTCCAGGTCAACATGACGTCACAATGGTGCCGTCCGTCAATCACCAACTGGCGAGCTTGTCTATTGCAACAGGTTGGGTGTAAATTTCTTTTTACAGCAAAAATACAAAAATGTGTTAAGAGTTAAAACTTGTTCGGTTTTGGAGTACTAGTTTTTTAATGCCGTAATCTTGTCAGGTGACGAGCACCGTGACGTCAACATGGCACCGTCGACCAATCAGCAAGCTTCAAGGTCTTACATGCCAACAGGTTAATATTATACTGTCCTATCATATTTCTGTTTTAGTTCAGAAATTAAATAATTTTAAGTTTATTGGAAAATGTGAAAAAAATACGTTTTTAGGTTAAATGGTGTGTATAGTAACTCTGTAAATAGGTTAATAAAATATATATTTTCTGTTGTGGCTCAGAATTTAAACAATTTTCAACCAAATAGACACAGTGTAATTTAAACTGTAGTGACCCATTCGTTTTTGCTTGCTAAAACAATCATGTGTATAGGTCGAATGATATGTATAGTAAATAGGTTATAGAGTGTCTGTTGTTGCTCAATTTATGTAGTTTTTAACTAAGGAGTCGAAGTGGGATTTGAACTTACAAACCTATGACTTTATTTTGCAGGAATTCCACCCCAACCGGATTTTCCTGTCTCTGCTGTGCAAATGTCTTCAGCCTATGCCCAACCAGCAGGTATGAATGCTATTTAAGGTTTGTTTAACAATACAGGTTATGTCCAGGGTTACCATCGACATGGACACAAAAATAAGGAGGGGGGGGGGGGGGGGGGGGGGGGGGGGGGGGGGGGGGGGGGGGGGGTAAAAAATAGTTTTTCACACAAAGCAAATCAAACGTTTTCCTGCATTTATACGAGCCATTACATATATCACATGTCATATTTTAGCCATAAACAATCTGTTTCAGCAACTCCTTGTTCGTAGAAAATGCTTCATGCATCTCACAACAGCTCAGGTCTAGGTTTACTTTTACTTGTAGCAGGGTCAACTTGTAATTGTTAAAAATAAGACAAAATAAGGACTCACGTCAAAACAAGGACATTTCTTAGAAATAAGGATGGTATGGCAACCCTGATTATACGTTATAAAACGAGTTTTTCATGTTGTTGCATTTTTACGTCAGGATTAATTTGTGTGTATGTTCAATACATGTTATGTAATTTTTAAAGTAAACCTTTTTTTCTTGGTTTCTGCCTCACATATATTATTTAATTATTTCCACATGACTAAATTGTGTAGTATAGTGATTGTTTACTATAAAGTCTACGGTTAGAAAAGCGTTTTATGCATGTGATACATACCAATGCATCTCTTTAAAATCTTGTTGTTTTACAGCTTCGTCGAATTCAGTGGCAAATCCGACTACCAATCTGACTCCCGAACAACTTTTTGAACAAGGGGAAGGTACGTTATATTTTAAACCTAATTAGCCAAGCAGTTGCACCGAAGTCTTCATAGTACAACACATTGTTACGCAATAAAGCCTGTGGAGCCATTTTGTGTCCAAAATGATACAGCGGGTATAGGAAAATAACACATAAATTGTCTGATTTTTACAAACTGGTGGGCTTTAACGCGAATTAGGTTTGCCAAATTAAATGACAATTTTGAGTTTAACGTTTCAACGTAATATTAAAAGCTAAATAGGTTTTTAAACAAATTAGGCCGTTTAATTTTCATGTAAACTAAATATTAGCATTCAGCGTGCATTATCATGGTCAAATGTTAAAACCCAAAAGTTGTATTCGATTTGGCCTATTAAATTCGAGTTAAACCCACCAGTTTGTAAAAATCAGACAATTTAAGTGTTTTCCCTATACCTGCTGTATTAATTTGGACATCTGTCACGTAACCATGGGTTGGGCTACTTGTGTTTTATATATTCTTTGGGTTGCACTAACCACTGGGCTAATTTAAAAGCCGAGTTGAGACTAGAACCACTAACCTTATAGTTGCTGTTCAAAACAATCACTTTTTTCACACGAATGAACAAAATTATTTGTTTTTAGGTCTTCAATTAGCTGAGTCGCACAGACAGGCATTGGAAGCTTGCCAGTTTGACAAGGGGCATAAAATTGCTGCGAAAATTGACGAATTTATCAGAAAACGAAACCCAGTAAAAGCTACTCTCATGAAAGGCTTCGCAAAACGCCTCAAAAATGAAGAGAAATTCTTCAAGGCGGTTTTGTTTTATGAAGTTGCTCAGCTGACCTATTTTCACCCGAAAAACCATCAGACTACTTTGACCGGGATTGAAATTTATCTCGACGATGTGTCTAAGATGGCGCGCTCGGCAATGCCTGAAAATCATGCGTAAGTATCTCTGTTTCTCGGTGGGTCATGTTAGAGGCCGAGCTGGGATTAGAACCACCAACCTACGATTGCAAGGCGGTCGCACTAACCACTGGGTTATCTTAGAGGCCGAGCTGGGATTAGAACCACCAACCGTATGATTGCAAGGCGGTCGCACTAACCACTGGGTTATCTTAGAGGCCGAGCTGGGATTAGAACCACCAACCTTATGATTACAGGACGGTTGTACTAACCACTGGGTCATCTTAGAGGCCTAGCTGGGATTAGAATCACTAACCTTATGATTGCAGTATTATTTACGCCAAATCCAAAAGTAAAACTCGGTTTATTATTTTGGCAGAAAAATCTTCCAAGGGTATGTGGTCCCTTACATGGTGAGGTTGCTTGGGGTCGCAGGGGGATTACCTGCGCCCCAAAACAAAGACAAAGCCAAGGAAATGGGAATTATGTGGAAGAAAATTGCTCTGACTGAAAAGAATTTGGGAGATTTAAAGTCTTCCCGAATCCATTTGGAGAAAGCTGTTGAAATTGTGAAAGCAGCTCACGGCAAGCAAGATCCACTTTGCAAGGAACTGATTGATTTGATGCAAAATGTCCGAAAATGACAATTTTTTTTTTGTGCAAAGTGCTTAAAGCTGGTTCCGTGAACGGGCTTCGTGCAGCCAATGGTGCTAATATGGTATACAAATCAGTAAAACAATTTAACCCGCTTTAAGACTGCATGAACCTCGTTGGAAAACCTGCTTCAAACCGACAAAGTCGTGTATGTAACAAGCGCTATGGTTGACTGCACGAAGCTCGTTAGGAAACCCTCTTTAAGCTTGCAAAGTCTTGTATGTAACAAGCGTTATGGTTGACTGCACGATGCACGTTAGGAAACCCGGTTTAAGGTTGCAAAGTCGTGCATGTAACAAGCGCTATGGTTGACTGCACGAAGCTCATTAGAAAACCTGCTATACAAAATCACGCATTTTTATTTTTAAAGTCTTCCTAACTGAATTTGTGCAATTAAATCTTTCAAATCAAATCCAAAAAGTTCATGTATTGATTTACTGTGTGTGTTTTCAATGAAATTTTAAAACGTTGAAGTGTTTTATGTGTTTCGCATTTAGTGTATTTGATTCCAGTTTGTTGTTGTAATGCACTATTTTATCTTTCGCGTGGTGCTTACGCGCCGTTTTTTTTATTGATTTCACAAAACATATCTTCAACGAAAAATCCGTTTTTATATTTTGTTTCAGGCTAAACACTAATGTGACTTCACAGTTGACTGCACGAAGCTCGTTTGGAAACCCGCTTTAAGTTAACATAAATAATCTCGAATTTCCATGCTTCCATGTATGGGCCACAGAAGTTAGTCTGCAAACTGATACCGAATACTTTAGTGACTACAAGTATAAAATAACATTGTCCACTTCAAAAATCTCTTTCATTTTCGGCAAGTGCTAGTCCATGTTGTAACAGCACAACAAAACATATTTTTTGTCAATAAATCCTTTGGCCAACATTAAAGAATCGAAGTCGTATTGCAAGTAGCCACTTTGGATGAAATTGTGCTTTTACCATTTCAAAGACGTGTTTAGTGTCCCTTTGTAAAGCACTACAGCGGCGTAAACTTGAACCAAGGTGACATAAAATAAAGCGCAATATCTTGTCAATCCAGAACTTCCTCTAAACGTACTATAACAAATTATCTAAAACCGAATCGTCGTTAAATTTACTGATTCATCAAATGGTTCTTTCGGCATGTTTCGGGGGGGGGGGCAAATTACTTAAAACCGAATCGTCGTTAAATTTACTGATTCATCAAATCGTTCTTTCGGCATGTTTCATATATTTTTAGAGACGAACAACAAACGATGCAAATTGTGGAGCATTGTCGACTGAATTAAGTGACTTTTTTTAAAGATATGTGGCAAAAACTACAGGCTAAACACACGTAAACTGATTTTTTAAGGCACCACATGTTGCATCGGTTATCGGCGCCGATACAATATTATATCGGGACAACCGCAATTCGAACCCACGACCGAAAAAATTAACCACGATGTAAACATTTTTTAAGAAGCTTGTAGTAAATGCAATATATGCTGAAGACAGTGCACACAGTTTTGACCTATACAAGGTCTCAACTGTGCTGCTGGGGGGGGGGCATAGCATCGGTTATCGGCGCCGATACAATATTATATCGGGACAACCGTAATTCGAACGCACGACCAAAAAAATTAACCACGATATAAACATTTTTTAAGAAGCATGGAGTAAATGCAATATATGCTGCAGACAGTGCACACAGTTTTGACCTATACAAGGTCTCAACTGTGCTGCTGGTGACGATACAAAGGCCGTAGTCTATTGGATAGTGTAGCCCACATTAACTCGTGTTGTAGTTAATTGTTTCGGCGTTGCATCTGTTTTGTAAACATATTTGACGTATGCATCCAAATCGTTAATCGGTGCCATAAATTCCATCTTCTTTTTGATTTTTTTTCCACCGTTGATTCTCGCACAACGGTAGCGTTTTTCTTTCTAGTAAACAATCCATGGCTTAGCACATGTCCACCACTGCAAATATCATGTGGTCCCACGTATACGGTTTCCATTTTGATTTTTTGGTCTCTTTTAGATGGAATGCGAAATAATCCACTTTTTGCATTCTTTCACAGTTATTGCTCAATGGCGTGAACGTTCCATGTCTTCACACAATAAATGCTTACGCATTTGGCTGTCAGAAGTCATTGTTCTAATACTTAAAATTCTGTATTGTTGAATTGTGTTTATTTCGCCTGTTGAAGGAAGTTTTTCCAAAGCTATACGAAAAGTTTACCTCTGTTATTAAACCTGCATTATAACCATTCTATTTATTAACTGATACCCTATAAAGCTTACCTATTAAGTTATTTTTGGGTGACACAACTTTAACATTCTAATTACATAACACATGAAAATAAAACAACAAATGTCATCTCGCCAATTTTCATGCAAATTGGAACACAATAACACACCTTTTTCCTTCTACCTTGCCTACATTTTAGAATTAGGAAAATCACAGCTAGTGCCTGTTAAACATATACAGAAGTTTTTGTCATTTTGGGGGGGGGGTAATTGGAACACAATAACATACCTTTTTCCTTCTACCTTGCCTACATTTTACAATTGGGAAAATCACATCTAGTGCCTGTTAAACATATACAGAAGTTTTTGTCATTTTTTAACACTAAAGCAAGTGTTCAGTTATAGCACTAATCCACGACTCCACGAATGCTTGTAACGTTTGCTAATTGCAACAACAATCAACTTATTTTATTTACACACAATGAAGCAAAAAAACAGCAGCCTAATGAATAACGCAAATATTTACAACCGTCGTTTAAAAACGAGATAAGGAATAGACTGTTTAACTAATTTCTGGCGCGCCTGACCTATATACAGACATAAAAACCTGATCGGGATTCGTTGCCGGGAGTTTCCTGGGTTCGAACCCCGTAAAAAATTAAAAAATGCTCATAGTAATTGCTATAGCACTGGGATCATAGGCGCCGAGGGGGGGGGGATGTCAGAAGTCATTGTTCTAATACTTAAAATTCTGTTGAATTGTATTTATTTCGCCTGTTAAAAGAAGTTTTTCCAAAGCTATACGAAAAGTTTACCTGTGTTTTTAAACCTGCATTATAAGCATTCTATTTATTAACTGATACCATATAAAACTTACCTATTAAGTTTTTTTGGGGTGACACAACTTTAACATTCTAATTACATAACACATGAAAATAAAACAACAAATGTCATCTCGCCAATTTTCATGCTAATTGAAACACAATAACATACCTTTTTCCTTCTACCTTGCCTACATTTTACTAAAATCACAGCTAGTGCCTGTTAAACATATACAGAAGTTTTTGTCATTTTGTAACACTAAAGCAAGTGGTCAGTTATAGCACCAATCCACGACTCTACGAATGCTTGTAACTTTTGCTAAGTGCAACAACAATCAACTTATTTTATTTACACACAATGAAGCAAAAAACAGCAGCCTAATGAATAACGCAAGTATTTACAACCGTCTTTTAAAAACGAGAAAAAGAATATACTGTTTAACTAATTTCTGGGACAATCATTAACTGCTGACACAAGTTACCTACTATAGCCGGGCAGTGACATCAATACAGACATAAAAACCTGATCGGGATTAGTCGCCGGGAGTTTCCTTGGTTCGAACCCCGTAAAAAATAAAAAAATGCTCATGGTCAGTGCAATAGCACTGGGGGCATAGGCGCCGAGTACGCGGTGGCGGGACGGCGGCGCCGCCACCTTGAGTTTGTAAAGCACGGTGGCGGCCACCGTGGATATTTTGATTTGTTTGTAGCGGTATCGTACGAAACATCGTAAAGTCTGGAAACATTTTGACTTTTAAACAAGCGTACAGGCGAAAAAGCAACAAAACGTGCCAAACTGCAACCTGTTTTGGTTAGTGTCTTGTTTATGACGTCAAACACACATTTGTTGTCATTGAATGTATGGCCATTATTGTGTACAATGCGATTGTAATGTATTTTGGTGATACGAGAGCAACAACTTGACGAAACGTTTCCTAAACGTTGCTAAACCAATAATAAGTTAAAGCAAAGTGTTTCAAATGAATATTATTTCAAAAATGTTGACGAAGGTTGCATTCCATTTTCTAGTTGGAGCTCGTGTGGTTGAACGCATTGGTGACGTCACTTCATGTGACGTCATAATTTAACCCAGGCGAAAATTATCTACCCTTTACACTCGGCCGTTGGCCTCTTGGGCACGATTATCTGTTGCGTATGTACCAAACGGCCAATGAACGGCAGTCGGGGGGGGGGGGGGGGGGGGGGGGGGGGGGGGGGGGGGGGGGGGGGGGGGGGGGGGGGGGGGGGGGGGATGGCGGTCTGGTACAGAGGATTATGGTATAAAAAGACAAGCATGGCCATGTTATAATTTTGTACGGCGTCGTAAATGTTGCTTGTAAACACTACACATTTTATTGATTCGATGCACGTCACATAAAGACAGAAAG
>QLIY01002334.1:9285-19293 GCA_003260075.1 Phallusia mammillata | reverse complement strand
CCCTAAAGTTTAAATTGCGAGCGCTGCTATTTGACGTCAAAGCGTTTTGTGCCTGAGGCTTGACTTGTTCAAAAGAAGCGCGTGAAACCTCAGTGCCAAACTATGCTGCTGAACAATAGATGGTGCCACAGGTTTTAGCTATAGAGCTTTAATTGCAGTTTTATAATACAAGGTCAGCTTGAGATTAAGATATTCACAGCGAAAGGCTTTTTCATATTTAAATTGTTAAGCCGAGCTTAGATATTTGATAGACCTTGTAACTCTACTACAATGCAAGGACTGCTGACAAGTTAACTGGTAAGGTTTTAATAAGCAAAACTTACCTAATTTTGTTTGTATGGGTCCTGCGGATAAAGCTTGATACTGTGCTGGAAAAGCGTAAAGTCTTAATCAAATCACATCTGTGCAAAAAAACGACGATAACGTAAAAAATATAATGCAATAGAAACTTACGACCTCTTTTAATTTGATACCGTAGTACAATTTGCTTCTTGCTTTTAAAGTTTTTACAACTTTAACGCTTTCCACGGGTATTTTACATCTACTTACTGAAGCATTTGTGCAAAATGAAAACGACTGGTTCGGCCTTGTCAAATGAAACAATGAAAAAGCCCCCTTTCATTTTACGAAACACCAAACACAGTCAAGTGATCGGGATAGCACCACAACCGGAAGCCAACTTAGAAGAATAAAGGGAAAACGGCACCGTCTCCGTGCTAAGGAAAAAAATTAAGCTTTAAAGTTTCATTAGCCGTTGTTCAACATTTTTATTGTCCATGTGAAATAAACCATTAAAAAATATTGTTAATCTAACCGTTTTTGAGGTTATTGTTGCGCATTGTACGATTCAGGAGCGGGGCAGTGTGGCGACAACTGGGTGTGTTTTTTTTCTCCAGCTGCTTTATTTTTATCATGCTTATCCGAACCGCACAATACGTCACATACCTTTCTCTCGTAGCAACAGGTCTTTTTTACCTCTTTTTGTGTTGTTGGCATTTTTTCGAGATTTTGACTCGCGCAGATAAACAGCGCTACAAATTATAAAAATAAAGATTCTTTAGGCGACTTATAAAAAATCTAGCGTGACAAAAGTTGCTAAANGTTATTCAAGAATACAAAGAAAGAAGAGACATATGTGTGGCTGTTAATCAGTCAGTTGTTATTGAGATGCAAAGATCAGACTCTCCAAATAATTTCCAATGAACATCATAGTTTACATTGTAGCCGCCATTCACAAGTCGTCATCGAGGCAGTAGCGGCTACACGCGACACACAGGAAATCACTGAGGCGGGGATGCGTTCAAATTCACCGGTGTTAAAACAAAATGAAATATTTGGTAGAAAAGGGTGAAATTATGTTCCAAGAAAACAAAGACGGGAGAACAAGAAGTGTTAAAGCGGATGACATCTTATAAGTAGAGAAACGGATAAACGTGAAAATAAGTATGTCAAAGCAAGTTATACCGGAAAGCAAAACGAACAAACATTAAACACATATAACAATAGATAAATAAGAGAAATATAAATGTGGAAAATAAGGAGTCATTCAGGGACTCGCGCTCTACCAACTTAGCTACAATGGCTCACTCAGTGATGTGTTGTATAAACAAAGTGATTGTTTATTCGATTTGGCAAATAATTCTTAGTCTTGTTAATCGTCTATAGTAGATACACTGGTGTCTGGTATGGGCTGAGGTTTTATTCGTGAATCGCAAACTCCGTTAAAGCTAACCGACGTAACTTCGTTGTAAACCCACAGTGTGTTACAAAACGACATAAAGAGGGATGTTTGTTGTGGGGGAGTTTACTTACAGCGCGCCCAAAAGGGTTTCTTCTTTTGTCACTGTTGTCTAATATCAATGCCTTTTGTTCAAGGTTCGTTGTCTGAAAGCTTAAGCAGAAACGCCATGATCGAACAATAAAACGTTCGTTTATATTTTCAAAAGTAATAATGCTGTTTGTTAAAAGTCCTTTAGGTTCCGGTTACGTTGGATCAAGTAAAACTTGCAGCTACTGGTGTGTGGTGTTTTCCCTCCCATTGGACTTGCTCGCCAACTGAAGATCACGATAAGAGTTGAAATGTATCGAGAAATAAACAGGAGCCCGCCTTGACTTTACCCAGTCCACGCTTTTGTCAAGCAAGTGGGATATTTCGTAAGTTTGCAACTTATNCTTTGCTACAATGCCCACACGTTTGCAAAGCCAACCAACCTTTTCGACTTAAAATTAATGTAAATTTACAGCAACTTATGAAAGAATACACAAAGACCAAATGTAATATGAAATGCCCTTCTCTGTTGGTATTCGAAAGGAAGTATATTTTAGTACACCTTTCTTGTTTTTACTGTGAACTAATATTGTTAAATATTTGCTTTAATTGCCTAATATTTTTATGTGGTCGCTGAGTTCGTATGTTTGACACACACATCGCTGCAATAACAGAAGTCCATACACAACAAGACAGTTTGTATAAGACTGCAGATAAAATTTTGCCTTGAAAGCTTCAAGACCGGTAACATTCGTGAGAGTGTGTAGTCCCACACGTATAAGCAACAAACATAAAGAGACGACCTGACCTCGCATTAAGGATGTTTTTTCTTTGGAAAAGTGGGTAAGTCAGGTCGGTACGGTTATTGCTGTTACGTAAACACAACTAGAATATACGCCAATACAATTAAACTCCTCTTCATTTTTTCACTGAAGTTGAGGGGCAGTAGGTAGGGTTTGTTATTGGCATTTTACAATACTTTATACACTAGTAAAAAATGTACTGGGCAGCAGGCAAATACCGAATACATACTGCTAAGCTAAGGGTTTAAAGGGTGAATAATCAAGCCTATTTAATAAAATTTTATCATTATAGATGTACATACATTCATAACCAGGATTAGCCCTGAAGCGTCTCTGCAGACTGGCGATCCCCTTCTACAAAGCTGACATGTGCAGCATACGAGGCACGAGACGGTGCTAGTGATTCGACTTTTGGCCGATTCTCCACTTAGCCTACCTAGCTCAATTGGAAATGCACGCGTCCCGAAATGACTCCTGACGTGGCTTCGACGGCAGGGTAGATTTTTCTAGCCTACATGCACCTTGTCATATGGTGGTGAATGCTTCGTGACCGCTATGGCGCCTTCAATATGCCTGGCGTGCTATGATTTGAATTTTTTCATTAAAAAAAGAAATTTGGGGTCACCTAGATTGAAAATCGTTAAAGTAGAGTATAACCAAGATAATTTAGTCCTAAAAGTTCGGATGCATATGTGTACATTCTATATCCCCTCTTGTCCCTACGTACCGGCGACAAGAAGTGTTCAGTTGAAAAGAGCTTTAATTGCAGTTTTGTTATTTATTAATACAAGGTATTAAGTATTGACTTAAGTATTAACAACTTCAGATTTTTGCATTTAAAAATTGTTATAACTGAGACCTGGCTCAGATAATGTATTTGATAGATCTTGTAACTCTACTGCTGGTAAGTTAAATGCGGTAAGGCTTTGATGAACAAAATATATCTAGTTTTGTTTTTGTAGGTCCTGTTCAACGGATAAATCTTTCACTCAAATCAAATTACTGTAGTGGAAAATCCTCATGTTTATGTCAAATCACAATCCGACATCGAAAAGTAACCAGTCTACGGATGTAAAAGAAATGGGGGGGGGGGTGGCAAGTTAACTGCGGTAAGGCTTTGATGAACAAAATGTATCTAGTTTTGTTTGTATAGGTCCTGTTCAACGGATAGAGCTTTCACACAAATCAAATTACTGTGGTGGAAAATCCTCATGTTTATGTCAAATCACATATGTGCACACAATCCGACATCGAAAAGTAACCAGTCTACGGATGTAAAAGAAATGCCTAAGGTTTAAAAACATTTTAATGATGCTGGAAACCGCTGGATGACTGCGGGAGTAATATAATTTGAGGATTTAAGCAACAAAGTAGTTTAAATGGCTCTTAACATGAAACCAGTAAACCAGACAAACAACAACCAGCAAAAAAAAAATTAGAGACAACTTTGCAAAAATCTTTTATTTAAGTTACCTATACGTTTGTTCGCTACATGTCGCTCACGTTACGTCAAGTTACGATTGATTCCAGTTACTCAGGTATACACAAGGGTGTCAAAAATCTGATTGATTGCTCGACAACGACGGACATTTTATCTGCACAACACCTTTAGGTAATGTTTCTTTTACCGAAGAAAAAGTAAACAACGAAATTCTCTTCGTCAACAAACCTTGTATTTTATCAAGAAAATGTAAGATAGAATATAAACTGGTTTGATTGAACTTATACTAACATATGTAAAGTGGGATCTATAGCAGAAAGAACGTTATGAGAATCACCTAATACAGACAGCTTTGCTACAATGCCCACACGTTTGCAAAGCCAACCAACCTTTTCGACTTAAAATTAATGTAAATTTACAAAATAAGTTAAAAAAAGGTGTAATTAACGGCCCTAATAGACATAAAATGCGACATGCTTTATTATTCAAACGTTTCGCCAAATACTCATACCATCATCAATGATATGAAGGCCACATCAGTTACACCCGTTTATATACACTTGATTTGCAAGAAGGAATGATAAAAAGGTGCGAAACAAGCGTCGCATAAAAACGATAGATAAAAAGGTGCTCAGAAGCAAGGTATAAGCCACCTGCGAGTGTGCGTATAACGAAACAGGTGCAGAGCAACTACAACATACAATATATTTACAAGCAAAGAAACAATAGTAGGACAGCACGTCACACCAAACACGCAATAAGTTAGTTAGGTATTAAATAAATACAGATAAACCGACTTATAATCAACGTTTATTACCGGTTTATAGCGTTGAATGACAATTGATTTCAGTAACATTAATCGATAGCGGTCCCTAGCTGTCCCAAGCACTTCCGGGTTTGTTCATGGACACCAACAAAGCGAAACGTTCGAGGTCTCAACACCTTCAGGCCAACAAACACCATGTAGTGGATTTTAAAACCCCGTTTTCCCTCAGTACAATTGAAATATCTATTGTATTGTAACCACTGGTAGTAAGCCAGTCGTAGATTGTATTCTAGAGTGGGGAGGAGGTATCAATATTCTCAAGCAACTGCGCAAAATAATACATTTAAACATTNTTATCTTTATTCCGCCTCCCTGTAATTTCGGCAAGTGGGTCCCATTTTTTCTGTTTTGAAGTTCATTGTGTTGCCCCGTTGGTGAATGTTCCATGACTCAAGAAATAGTCTATTCCTTTAAACAGGCTCCCGGGTCACAACAGACGCCGCGTTGAAATCAATACGGTGGCCTTGCGATACCGCGTGATTGGACAGGGCCGACTTCTTCTTGTCGCTGTTGGAAATATCGCGTTGATGTTCTTTTCGGCCGGTGTTGAGTGACCTTCCAGTCTCCCCGATACATATTAACACACACTCGGCGCAGGGAATGAAACATACAAAAAAAAACAAATATTTTGGTGGGATTTTTCCACTGTCTAAAATGTCCCCAACGTATTTGTATTATTATAGTCCAGGGTTCGGCAACCTTATAGGCGACACGTGACAGTTTACTTTTTGTNGGTTGCCGACCCCTGTTGTAGTCATTACAAAAGAAATAAAAACACCTCGTTCGTCATTTGTGACACTTGTGTGTTTGGATAACTATTCGGTTATTTATTTCGAAACTCATACATTGTTGGGATGTTAAAAGCCTGCTATTGTTACAAAATAGAATAAAAATAAATATGTATACATAGGTGCGTGTGAGTGTTTGTTGAGAAATGAGCGGACCCCCCCCCCACGCAAATCGGTTGGCGTGGCATGAAAAACCACCCCGCGTACCAACATTGGCACGCGTGCCAGGGGTTGCCGACCCCTGTTGTAGTCATTACAAAAGAAATAAAAACACCTCGTTCGTCATTTGTGACACTTGTGTGTTTGGATAACTATTCGGTTATTTATTTCGAAACTCATACATTGTTGGGATGTTAAAAGCCTGCTATTGTTACAAAATAAAATAAAATTAAATATGTATACATAGGTGCGTGTGAGTGTTTGTTGAGAAATGAGTGGGAGTGGGCTGGGGCTTTATCAACTGAGCTACGCAGGTTTAAAGGTAAGCCCGCCCACAACTATACGGCAAGTTTTCGTAAGTTTCTGTCGAGGTCAAGTGACGCGTATTTGAATTACGGAAAGCTTTGTAGGCGAGTAATTACACTACAGATTGCGAGTGCATGATAAAAACCCCCCCCCCCAGTGACGCGTATTTGAATTACGGAAAGCTTTGTAGGCGAGTAATTACATCAGAGACTGGCAAAACCGGTTGCAATTCCAATATTTGATGTGCAATTTAAACCACTTTAATTGTGGAGATAATTGCCATTTTTCTATCAAACAAGCAATGAAAAAAGGACGCCATGTTTTGTTTTTTGTTGTTGTCTTCTCGAACTTTTGTTTAACCTAAAAAAATTCCTAAACCTACAGATTGCGAGTGCATGATAAAAATACACAAAGTGCACCGAGCAGTACATAAAAAATGCAGGATTACTTTTGCGTGTCACTGTTGGATAAAATGACAGAAGACTACAAGCTTGAAAAGTTTGGCAAAAATTTTCCAAAGGCCACGAAGTCGCTTGCTGATGACTTGGAAAGGGCACTGAAGTACGAAGATACTGAATACATCAATAACGTTTACCGCGAGAGTCAATACAAGCAACAGAAAATAACCAAAAATGCTTGGAACGCGTTCATGACAAAAATTGAAGGAGATACAAAACTGAAAGAAAAACTTAAGAAGCTTAACTTACTCTGTCCTGCCCCAGACATGAAGCGGTCGGGGCCATCTCTTGTTTCCAACGGTGCTTGGTGCAACGTAACTACTAAGCTCTTATTTAAAAACGGATTATCGAAAACTGTATTGGAAATTCTTGGAACAACAGAACTCAAAATAGACAAAGCTGGCTAAATATTTCAAAGACCATTTGCGAATAATAAAAAGCAAAATGTACAAAATCGGGTATTAGGTTAAACAAATTATAAACTTAGTTTCTTACCCTGTCCCAGCCTCACTATTATTCAAATAGCTGTGCTCTTTACGCCCCCCCCCCGAAATTCTTGGAACAACAGAACTCAAAATAGACAAAGCTGGCTAAATACCGATAGGTATTTCAAAGACCATTTGCGAATAATAAAAAGCAAAATGTACAAAAACGGGTATTAGGTTAAACAAATTATAAACTTAGTTTCTTACCCTGTCCCAGCCTCACTATTAGCTGTGCTCTTTACTCCATCTTTCGGTATTAGCTAACTTTGTCTGTTATGAGTTTATCATAAAGTTTATGTTAGTACTTTATACCAGATTGATTCAACGTAGTAATGGTTGTAGTTGTGATTCTTTGTTTTCCCGTTTTTAAATTTCTTCATGTTATTTTTCATTTCGTTGTATAATGTTATAGCGCCAACCTTGTGTGACGAATTCATTTTAATATGTAGGTTTAGAACCGGTAGTCTAATTATAAAATAATGTCGGGCGTTGAAGGACAATTACTAAAACTATATGAATATATCTTTATAACTAAAACTCCGTGGTGGGAAAAACTTTTAATGCTCGCTATATTTGTTCTACTGCTGATCGGGAGAAGAACCGACAACTACATTCCTGGATCCGAGAATGAAATTGTTTCGTGCTGTAAAACCAATTGGGGTATATTTTTTGGCAGTTCAAAAAAAATATATATTACTGTTTTTGTTGATTTTTTAGAAAAAAATTATTTTCATCTATTTTAACGCAGTGTCGTCTACAAGTGATGGTTGGTGCACATTAGACGATGCCAATCTTGATGAACTAAACTCGACGTTCGGTTTCTGCGCACGCACAAAATCTGGTTTGTATTTGGACATCAAAGCTAACAGTATACCGTATTTTTAATACTCCCGGTGTTCTAACTGTGCTAAATACAAACATAGTTAGAACTTTAATTTGTGGCAGGTTTATGACATTTTTCTTCTTTCACCCGTTGCACGAGTTGGGCTAATTAGCCTGACACGCGTTGTTTAGCTTTATGTAGAGTGAATTGGCTTTTCTCTCTGTATAGTGACGAAAGGTTTTGGCGGTCATATGTTTGTCAGGTACTTTGTTGGTTTAGTATGTTTAGGCACAAAGCCTAAACAGTGCAATTTTACTTAGCTTGAGTGGAGAGCCATTTTGCGGTATCCTAAGCCATCATAAATCTATGGAGACGGTATCGGTAAAAAATGCTTTAATTAGAGCGGTTTGTTTAGCAAAAGTAATATCGCTGCCCAAACGTTTTAGAAACTTGCGAAATAACTTGTCTTCGCAATTAAATGTGTATTTTTTTCCCCCCCCCCATGTTTGTCACGTACTTTGTTGGTTTAGTATGTTTAAGCACAAAACCTAAACAGTGCAATTTTACTTAGCTTGAGTGGAGAGCCGTTTTGCGGTATCCTAAGCCATCATAAATCTATGGAGACGGTCTCGGTAAAAAATGCGTTAATTGGAGCGGTTTGTTTAGCAAAAGTAATATCGCTGCTCAAACGTTTTAGGAACTTGCGAAATAACTTGTCTTCGCAATTAAATGTGTATTTTTTCACATTCAACCGATGTACAAGCAGTGTCATTTTATTTCAGATTTGCGACGTCTACAAATGTATTCTTCAGAAAAACGCAGTCGTAACTCAAGAAATCAACTGTTTTGCCGTGAACAACAACTTGGTTTGTACAGTGTTTCAAATTCCAGGTTATGCGTCTTGATACAAACAACTGTTAAAATTTCATTTTAACATTTTAAAAACGATACGTTAGTTGTTTAGCTTTGGTACTTCAGAGACTTTCCTACCTTTGCCCTTTCAGCCCTGTGTTTAACATGATTGCATTTAATTGTTGCAGGTCCTCATGCCCTTGTCTCTTGTGTTTACCAACTTTCATGGATAGAGCGAAATTTCGGGTATTTTCTCACCATTTTGGCATCTTCATTTGGATTTGTTGTGCTGGTCTGGAGGTTACATCCGGAAGCAAGGTTCCTTTTGGGCGAGTGGAACTTTTTGCTTGAAAAGCTTTCTAACATTTCTGCCGACGATGTCGCAACGTTTAACGAAACTAGATTCGAACCACAAGAAGATCGACAAATCAATGAACAGTACAGATTAATGCAAAAGCTGAGCAGAATAGTAATGGATTCCCGCCAAGAAAGGGGCTTTGTACTTATAGTATTAACATCATATGGTGCAAAAATTGGATTTACATCGCTTTTGCTGGTTATCCTTGCTTTATTTTCGTATTTTTCTGTTAAATACGAGTATGTGTGCGACGTAGAAAAACACAATCCTGCTATATTTGATTGTATTCTGAAACCATACGAAACCTACATAACAATCTCTTGCATTTCCTATGTCATTTATGTTGCAACTATTGTGGTGATGTTATGTGCCTTTTGTCGCCTAAAAGGGAAAACATTTGGATCTCCGAGATATATGATGGAAATGTTGTCGAAACAAAAAAGTCTATCGTCAACTGACCAACAAACAGTGAATCAACTGCTAAATTAGCTTCCCAAAGCTATAATGCAATTACTGATTAAATCAGTATAAAATAGGAAATTTTTATCACTTAAAGTGTGAATATGTTTTTGTATTGTCGTTTATGACTTTAAAACTGTTTTGGAGATGCAAATTTGCATTCTGTTTTCGGTTTGTTCCTAATCGTGCAACTTTGCCATACCAGCATTGTTGGAACTAAAACTATTGACACATAACGAAAGCAATAAAAAATTAAGAGAATCGGCCCAAAATTGGTTGAGATAAACAATAAATTCGTTTTCCACAAGGTGGCGCAGTCGTCGGGAGGCATCGAAGAAATTCAACACTGCACAGAGAACATCAACATAAGGATGACAAAGCCGCACTTTTTCTACGTCACGAACACAAACATATGTCTGCGCTAGTCACTAAATCGGATATCACAAATAGTTTTACGGTCATTATCGCAAACCAACCTGCGC
>QLIY01002333.1:0-20226 GCA_003260075.1 Phallusia mammillata | reverse complement strand
CAATCATTTCCTAAATCCTTGCATAAATATTGCGAGTTAGGTGTAAAAGATTAGTTATATTGGAGTGGTTTTTGTGAAAGCCGAAATTGTTCGGGTTACAGAGTTTATTAAATTCTAAAAAGTTGACAATGTGCTGGTGAAGAAGTTTCACAAATACTTTTGACAGGGAAGGCAGCAGCGAAATAGGACAATAGTTTTTCACGACACTTTTAGACCCTGTCTTATGCAGGGGAATTATCTTCTTTTTCCACTCACTAGGAAAAGTATAAAATGACAATGCTAAAGATTCAGCACATTTTTAAAGAATTTTGTTGAGAAGGTTCAACAGATCTGAACATTTTGTATGGTCTAGGTTACGCAATACTTGGTAAACTTCGAACGAAGTCACTTCGAACGGAGATATGGATAAGGTGGCTGTGTTTAACATTGGGGGTAATCGCATTGAGAGCAGATGTGAAGGTAACATCAAGATTGAAGCAAAGTGATTAGGTTGGCTTTATCAGCTTCGTTGGATACGTTAACTCCATTCTGAATAAAAATGAGGAGTAATTGTGCTTTCGTGTGAACTAATTTTTAGAATTTTCTATTATTTAAAAATCTGTAAGTGACCAAAACCACCTGGAAGAAGGGGATGGCAAGCATGCTTGATCAACAACGTGCAAGTGGTAATGGGCTTTAGCGACCTTTATCTTACGTTGTAATTCATTTCTAATCTTATTGTACTGCAATTTGTGTTGAGAATTAAAAAATGCTGGTCTTAGCTGGAAAAAGGGAATTCATGAAGGGCACTATTCATAAAACTGCAATGTTGGAGCAAAGATATCCTGCTATTTGCTGTATGAACTGCCTGGTTGCTGTGGTACCAAGCTCACAGTTTGCGAAGTGTTTTACACAAACAATTTTGGGAATGAAAACTGAATGCTTAGTAACTAAACATACTAAATGGTGCAAACCTGAATTGATAAGTGTTTTTTACCTTTCCTTTTTACTAATTTTGTAAATATATGACAATTTAATAATGGAAAAAGAATACTGACAAAACCTTTTTAAGGCAAACAAACTTTATTTCCAAAATAACTGGAAACTGCATGGAGCTTTATTCTTTTTTCTTTAAAAGGGCCAAGATTAGCTTTCCTTGTGTGGTAGCCATATTAAACAAATAATGAAACTGGATTGTGCAGTTTAACAAACTATATGTACCGGTTTTGTGACAACATGCTGTTATAAGAAAAAATGACAAGTGCATAGTAAATCTGTAAATAAAATATGTATACATAGAAAAGCTACCTTTCTAGATGTTATCTGTTGTTGTTTTATATTTGTTAAGTAAAAACATTTTTTGGGTTTCATTCAATGGATGGTTAAATGGCTTGATGTTTTTCATGTTAGACTTTTGTAGTATGGTAAGTTAACCACAACTATAACTCACAAAAGTATCTTTGCCTCATGTGCTTGTGATGTTGTTCAACAAATATACTTTTTATTGGTCCTCAGCACTAGCATGTTGCTATTGCTAATAAAAACATTTGTACTCCAGTATTCTTCAAACAGCTTGAAAAATGGGGACTTTTATGTAATAACAAAGTTTATGAAAGAAATTAAAAGCTTCTGTTTGATTTGTGGGGGTGATAAAGCAAAAAAATGAATTGTTCTGAGCCTAGATTTCTCTAAATTTTATTTTAGCTGGTTTTGCATTTCTTATCCGTAAAAACCTAGTATATCGTTTTTTCATAGATAATAAACAAACTAACAATATGTCGTGAACCGTAGGTATGCCAATTTTTTTTACTGTAACAAACACCAAACAGGTTGGCAAAAATTTTGTTTTTGGATGTCATCTAACACCAAACACATTTTGTTTTGTTTTCTCAAAAACTTGGAAATTGCAGTTACTAGGTTTTACCAAACGACAGCAGAACTGTACAAAAACAGACAAATGAGATTGTAGAAAAACTATTTCTTGGTGGAACAGGTCATGTAAGGGCTTATGTACTTTGCGGCCATTGTTAAACTTATCCTGCCCACTGTGAAAAAAGTTTGGTAACCCCTGCTATAGTACCACCATTTATTATTTTTGCACAGTCGCAAATACTGTGTTTCACCTTCCAACAGCAAACTTTTTTGTTATGTCTTGAAAAGAATTATTTACTGCTCTACAGGTGTGGGGAACCATGAGTTTCTGTAAATAAAAACAAACTAAGGTTGTAACAAACATTACCTAATTGGTACACAATCTAAAATAATAGTGTATGTGCAATGGAAAAATGGGATAGGCCAACTAGTTGGGTTTCAAACCTTATTATTTTTTTAGTTCATGTCAGGTGATAATTATGTTTCATATATGTCTGGCATAACATTGGTGACGAATATAAAGGTTAAAAGATAAGGTGCAAGTCTCTGAAAACTATGTTAATTGGTTAAATCTCATTGTCAGCTTGATCGCTGCATGACAGACATTTACTGTCGGTCTAATTCTATGTATCCCAGAAAGCATCAAGGAACAGTGATTTGCTATAAATTTCATATATTTTTCCTGGTTTCATCATTGCATGGCCTTCCGGTCTGCAGTGTCAGTCACTTAACATTGTTTTATATTAGAAATCACACTGAGAATCCAATAAGCTGGAAATAGATGCTCAATGTTAAAAAGGGCATAAAATTATTAAGGACATTTAGGTAATCATGACCAAATGAATGTGTTTCCAATATTTGTTTGCAGTATTGACTTTTTGATCAACAGGTACTTATTAAAACTTTTTGATTAACTAGTACTTATTATTTGCAGAATATTAAAAAGTTGCTTAAGGTACCCTACAGCAAGGCACATATCAGCATGGCAGTTCATCGGGTTGGCAGAACATTACTTCTGGAACAGTTCAATGTTACCAAAGATTTAGGTAATGGCATCGCTAGAATCATACTATCTGTAAGTTCGTGTTTTTTAATTGGTCCCCTTCCCTGAAGGGGGCACATATTGTTTTTGTCTGTATTTTTTTCTGTCTAACGCTGTTTTGTTTCACCCATTTGGTCAAGAGAGACTGCTTCAAATTTACATACTTATTAGGTATATGTTTTTTTAAGGCTCTATGTACTATAGTACATGATCTATGAGTTTCATGCTTTGTTGGTTGGTGCAATGTAAGGTATTCTAAACAATTTTGTAACTTTTTATTGGATTCACCCATTTTAACCTCTTAAATCCCAAAATAATAAGCCCCCCCCCCCCCCCCCCCCCCCCCCCCCCCCCCCCCCCCCCCCCCCCCCCCCCCCCCCCCCCCCCCCCCCCCCCCCCCCCCCCCCTATTGCTGCCAGGCATAGTATCAAGTTTAAAGAGCTCTTCTGGCAATCTTCATTTGCCAGAAGAGCTCTTTAAACTTGATAATAAGTTTTAGTTTAAGGCCAGAAATACAAGCCCTAATGTGCTAAAATGGTAAACAGTTGTTTGCAGTAGGTTATTCGTTTAGTTTTCAAAAATTATGCCTTAATCGGCCAAATAGTTACTTTAACAACAGCCTATAATATGTGTATTATACACTATAATATAATATCAGTCTATAATACACTGTCAGTCAGATAGAAGTCTCTACTCTCAAGGGAGTAATTTACTGGTTTACGATTAAGACAGGTGAATGCAGCGGGAGTGCTCAGCTTGACATCTGGACAGACGTTTTACGAGACAGTCATTTCGGTGATTGTAAATCGGCTGTTTTTGCACATCTATGCTATGCCGTTTTGTTAAGTTATCACGCACATTTTCAGTTTTAGAAAATTGTGTTTAAAAACTTACCTTGAACGACAATTTCAAGGTCAAAGCATGAGATTAAATTGAAAGTATATTTTTTTGAAAGTATCCCGTTCTTATTTACTAAAAGAATATGGACACAACTTTTAAAGTTGGGTTGATGCCTTCTGAAGTTTTTACTTTAAGAATCTAAAAAAAACAGGACGTTTGTTTACCTTAAATCTGCACAAACGCGCGTGTGGGGACCCATTCGTTTTTGCTTGCAAAAACAATCATATGTGTAGCTCGTTTGCTCAATAAACAGTGCTTCAAATTTATTCAAACAAATTGATTCAAATTTGGACAGATCAGTTATTAATCCAAATTTAATTCTCCTGAGGTTTGACCCTGAATGACCCAGTGGCCACAGGCCACCAAAATGTAATATTTTTAAAAGGGTATACTGACTAAAGTGCATCATCTGGAGTTAAATGCTTTGTTGGTTGATGCAATGTAAGGTTTTTTAAAGAATTTTGTAACTTTTAAAAGGATTGATCCATTTCACCCCTTCAACCCCAAAATATTTGTTTCTGTCTAATGCTGGTTTGTTATATGTGTTTGGTTAAGAAAGAATGCTTCACATGTATTTAAATTTACACAAGTGTTAGCTATTGATCCAAATTTGATCCTCCTGAAGTTTGGCCCGACTGACCAAGAGGTTCACCCACAAGCCCCCAAAACGTAATTATTTTTTAAACGGCTGTACTGACTAAGGTACATAGTCTAAGAGTTTCATGCTTTCTTGGTTGGTGCAATGTAAGGAATTCTCAAGAACTTTCTAACTTTTTATTTGATTTACTTATTTTATAGCCCTTAAACCCGGAAATAATCAGTTTTAGTTTTAGGCCAGAAATACAAGCCCTAATGTGCTGTATTTCTGCAAACACTCAATCAGTTTTGTAAGTACTTAAAATTTTGATCTAGGTTTTACCAACTATCTTACACAAACTGTTGATGAAAAACATAGATAGATTCATGTGTAAATTAATTAACACAAAACCCATTCAGTAAAAAAATATTGTTAAATTAGTGTCATAAAAATACTATGCAAAATGTAACAATTGCAAAAACTCAAATCTTCCAACACTTTATTCCAAACAAACAAATTTTATTATAAAAGAGGTGCTTTACCTTCACAGCCTATAATATGTGTACAATTTTAAGCAGATGAAGTCCCAAGGCAGTTACTCACTGGTTTCTGGTTAAGGCAGTTTAATGCTGAGCTGGATAGCTTAGCTTGACGTACAGACAGACGTTTTGGAGATACATGGCTATGGCTGCAGAAAAACAATTTGTTATGTATACCTTTGCAGCAAAATATCTTTCTAATTTGTCAGTGTCTATAATACTGTCTAGGTTTGTAAACCTTTTTACCATGACTAATTCGCATAAACTCTTGTGTGGGGACCAGACATGGGGTCGAATACACTTTACGAATACCAGCATGACTGTATTTGAATTCATGAATACTTTGGTAATTTTTGAGTGACAGCAATTCGAATGGTATTCGAATAAAACGAGTGAAGTATTTGTATTCATGAATTGTTGACCACACTACAACGACAAGTAATTCGAATACTATTCGAATAAACCAAGGCACGTATTCGTATTCATGAATTCTACGCACTTTTTAAAGTTTGGCAATTCGAATTGTATTCGAATAATGCGAGTCAGGTATTCGTATTCACGAATTGTTTCGTAATGTTAAGGTGGCAGCAATTCGAATTGTATTCGAATAAAGCATGTTAAGTATTAGTATTCATGAATAGTTGACCAAAAAACAACAACGTGTAATTCGAATACTATTCGAATAAACCCCAAGCGTGTATTCGTATTCATGAATACTTTGTACTTTTTGAGATGAAGCAATTCGAATTAATAGTTCTAGTTATTTGTATTCACGAATTGTTCAGTTGTTGTAAGAAGCAAACAATTCGAATAGCATTCTAATGCACCGATTCGGATATTTGCAGTTGCGGAAAATAAAAGAAATAAAAGCGCCCTGAAACTTAAAAGGTATTCGATCAAAAAGTAACATGGGTTTATGAATTGCAAATTTATTGGTAAAAATGTAAATCAACGAGCTTTTTTGCCACATTAGCTTGACTGATTTAAGTCTCCGTTATAAAAACTTCACCAAATTTACGTGAAATGTTTGCTTCATGAACACGCTACACCTGTCATGTGCTGAGAACAACCCAATGTTGTAAGCTTTGTAACACAATTCCATTTATGTAACGTCACAATTAAACTTCTATATGTCATTGTTTCGTAACATAAACAAAAACTTGTCAAATCAGGTCACATTCACTGCCAATTTGAATTGTATTCGAATCTATTTGGCAAAAATATGTAGCAAAATATTCTCGACTACTTCTAGTCTGGAGGTAATCGACAATTCGAATTGTATTCGTAAAAATGTAGTCATGTATTCGATTTTACGTATCTTACGTTGCCAAAGGCTGACAACAATTCGAATTGTATTCGTAAAAATGTAGTCATGTATTCGATTTTGCGAATTGTTACGTAGCCACAGGCTGACAACAATTCGAATGGTATTCGTACAAATGTAGTCATGTATTCGATTTTACGAATTGTTACCTTGCCAAAGGCCGACAACAATTCGAATTGTATTCGTAAAAAATATCGTGTATTCGAATTTGCAAATTCTTAGGTTGGCAAAAACCTACAACAATTCGAATTGTATTCGAATAAATTTACTCAAGTTTTTGTATTCATGAATTGTTGGTTCAAAAGTTAACTTCAACTATTCGAATTGTATTTATGCACTATCAAACGAAAGACAAAATCATTCGAATACAGCACGAAGGTGCCATAACCTGTATTCGAATGCATGCGAATGACAAATACGAATGGCCCCATGTCTGGTGGGGACCCATTCGTTTTTCCTTGCAAAAACAATCATGCGTGTAAATCAAATGGTGTATGCCAGGGGTGCAAAAATGCGGTTGCATGGTCGCGCCGCGCGACCAATAAACTTGCGTGCGCGACCGTAATTTGTAGCCACAATAATAGGTGGTTTATAATTTTTTTTTAATTTTTTAAAATAATAATAAAGATAACAATTTATTACAACACATTTGTTTAAAAGCAAAATTGTTCCCAATTTTCTTCAGATTTGACTATATTTCGTTATCACTACAAACTAACCAAAATATCCACGGTGGACGCCACCGTGCTTTAAAAACCCAAGGTGGCGACGCCACCGCCTACTCGCCGCCTATGGACTAGATTACCATTATCGTATCAGGGAAAATAGTTCACCTTTCACATACACTTGTTTTTTACCCAGCTTTTATCCAGTAATCCTAATATAATAGAATACTCTCTCACAAGTAGGTCAACGCTAATACCACAACAAATAGGCTGAGGTCATCATTTCCAATCTTCGTTTGATGCATCGCATAACGCAAATCAACACAATCAAACTGTTCAGCTCAATCTATGGATTATGTTTAAACTTTTAAGCATAAGCAAATGGGATATTGTGAAATAAATCAATTATTTAAATCACTAGATTTTAAACAAAACCATTAGGACATTTAGAGGTCATTCGTAAAATGAGAACTTGCGATATGGCTATTAATAGCCAACTGGTTGTGCATTAGGTGAAAAGAGACACTTACACAAAACCATGTGCGCTACTTAATTTTACTGCGCCCTACCAAAATCCTACATAAATTTTGCACCCCTGGTGTATGCATTAAATAGGATATCGCATATTTAAAATGGAAATATATAGGAAGACCATCTTTCTAGTTCTAATTATTACATTTGACTTAAGTTTAGTCAAATGTTCATGTTAACTAAAATTTGACAACACAAGTGAAATTTTATGTTACAATGTTTCAGATCAGGAGCAAGATTGGTTTCGGTTTGTTTGCAGTATGTTACCTCAAGATCTTAAAAATATTAAGAAAAAATTGCCTTCAGCTCAACTCGATCGACTTATGCTTTCCAAGTTTTTATACTACAGGTACTTAATTCAGTTCCCAGGTGGTGAAGATAACATATGTGCCGAGTGAAACAGTGTGATGATTGATATTCCTGTTTTAAATATAAATGAGTTGTCCACCATATAAAAAATATTATGTGTGAAAACTTACTGGTACACCTAACATGATTCGGTCAAATGTGGCAGACAGACTTACAGTTACAATATTTACAAGTTAAAAAAAGATATTTAGACGTCATTTATGTTTAAAACAACTTTAGCTTGACAAAAGAGAATGGTGAAGAAAACAGTCGGACAATCTCTGCTGAATCATCAAAATATATTCCAGGCTACAGCACTAATATTGCAAGGTTTGAACTTTTGTGTTTTTTTTATTGTTGTTGTTGATCTTTTCAAAATAACAGGCCAACCCATAAGTGTTGAAAGAATTAGGTATGAACTGGATGATATTAACTAAATAAGTTATGCATTTAGTGGTTAGTTATTATGCCATTAGACAATTATAAATGTTCTCAATATAAGGGAATAACCATGCATCAAGTATGATACTTGTTGATTCTACAAATCCAAAATAAATACAGATGAATCCAGTTAATCGCATCATCGATTTGCCAAGGGCATTTGATGCGATAATCCGGTTGCTATGTAAACAGTACACGCCGTGAACAAAAGTGCTCATTTTCACTTCCCCAGCTCTTTTGTTGCCAAGAATTGAAAAAAGTACTCTCAAGTCAAAACTAGATTTATTACTCTCAGCGCATTACATGACGTCATGCATCCTAACTGCCGTGGCTATGGTGCAATCGCCCAAGTGTGTTGAAGAGACAGTAGAAACGCATACACACTCTTTAATCGGCGCACACGTCACAGTTCTCTTGATTTGTGCTTTCTCTTGTAGTCAGGTTTATTTGAAAAAATATGTTACATCGCATCGTAGCCAAGGGGCCCAGCATTTAAATTTGGGAACTTCCCTCTGACGACGGTTTATGACGTTTTAGTCTTGTTTTGGGTAGTTTCCCTTATAAATTTGCTAGGCCTTTCGCTTAAAATACACGTAAAATGGCCTGTTGTTTCTGACCTATTTCGTTTTTTAGTTCAAACCAACACGTTAAGCGGCAAAGTGCTAGGTGCATATTTGTAAGCAAGCCCAAACCCGAAAGTACACCACCAAAACCTGGTCAAACTTACAACTTTGGCACATTCTATAGCACAAGGGCGCTAAGGCGAGCTGCATCAGTTTCTTTTATAACAGTGGTTCTCAAACTTTTTGGCCGCGACCCAAATCTGAGCTTTATGAACATCTTGCGACCCAAGCCTCAAACAACAAAAATGTATTTTTTATTTTTGTACGAATAGTTATCATCCTTAAACGCTAACTGTTACTTTCCAAGTTCAGTTTCGTATGATTAACCTCCTATTATTCCCCGTGCTAACGTGTTACAATCACCGTGTGCGTAATAGAAAATTGGAAGGCTATTGTCTGTATGTTATAATGATTGGTTCATTTTGCTGTATAGCTTTGTCGAGTAAGGCTGTATTTGGAGACAGGCATGCGAGCGTTTTTTGCACAATGTGCTCGAAAATGTGCAGGTGCCAAAATGTGCAGGTGCCAAAATGTGCAGGTCAAAATGTGCGCACATTGTGTATTTGGCTACGGTTCTATCAAAACTCTCAGAAAACCACTTAGTTATGCTGCAATACTCCAAGGTTACTAAGATAAAGCCACATAAAATGCCTATGATACAATAATTCAGTCATGACTGAGAATTTAAAATACTTGAAAATTGAAATGAAAAAAGTTCGTTTGGGCAGAATTGAATCACCACAGCGCGACCCATTTTGTGACCCTGCGCGACCCATACTTTGAGAACCACTGTTCTAAAATCTGTTATCCAATTGAGAAACAGAATAATTGATTTTAGCACACCGTTAAAGACTCAGATTGTGGCGCTACTTTCTAGCTTACTCAGCAAAACTGCAGCTGCAAGATTAGCGTGACTGTCACGTGATCAACGTGTGATCGTTGCTTCAAAAATTTAAACCAGCAACAAATACTAGAAGAATAAATGCCTTTCTTAATCAGTGATCCACCTGATAAGTTGCGCAAGGTCACGAATAGAAGAAATAAAATATGGCAATCATTGGCATGTTACCAATTATGTGGATCTAAAAACACATAGTGTGATTACTTGCGATCTAACATTTTTTACAACCATTACGTGTTTGGCGAGTCATGAACAATATAACAGAAAACATATTTAACCATTTGTATTACATTTAACATTGTTCAAATTTCAATACAGTTTAATACTTTGAATTTGGTGCAGTTCACACTTTACAATTAGCGTCTTTGCCGGAACACCAGTTTCGTAGTATTAACACGTTGAACTCTTTAATTAAACGCTTGTTATATCACTATTGATGATTAGACAAGCCAACAAAAATGGATCAATGTGCATGGACCCCCCCCCCTTAATCAGTGATCCACCTGATAAGTTGCGCAAGGTCACGAATAGAAGAAATAAAATATGGCAATCATTGGCATGTTACCAATTATGTGGATCTAAAAACACATAGTGTGATTACTTGCGATCTAACATTTTTTACAACCATTACGTGTTTGGCGAGTCATGAACAATATAACAGAAAACATATTTAACCATTTGTATTACATTTAACATTGTTCAAATTTCAATACAGTTTAATACTTTGAATTTGGTGCAGTTCACACTTTACAATTAGCGTCTTTGCCGGAACACCAGTTTCGTAGTATTAACACGTTGAACTCTTTAATTAAACGCTTGTTATATCACTATTGATGATTAGACAAGCCAACAAAAATGGATCAATGTGCATGGATTTGAGATAACGACTCCTTGTTATCGCACAGCGGTAAACTGAACGCCGATTTAATCTCCTAATAACTTTTCAAAAATATTTTATGGTCGAGACCTGTCTTTTTCAAAGTTGAAATTAGAGGTGTTATTTGGTGTAGAATGCAAACATACATCTATGTCTTTTTCGCATACATTACCTCCGGAGGATTTAACGATTTTCTTAACAAACGATGGGTGACGGCTTGGGATTTTTAATTGTAATGCAATTAAACGGATTATACGATTAACCGGCATGCGAATAACTGGATTTGTCTGTATGTGAATTTTTTAAATCCGGTTGTGGATGAGAGCAATGTTGCAGAGTCAAAGGTTTTAAACCAAGTCAGATTTTGAAATGAGTCCTGACAATACACCGTCAGCATCCTGGAAATGCTTGGAACCAGACTTTTGACTCTGCTCATAAATATTATTTCTTGGTAACTAATAAAGTGACACGTGTTTTGTGTAGATTGGATGATTTGAGTGGTAATTCAGAAATTCATGTGAGGAAGCCTGAAAACAGATGGGATTTTTGGACACCTACAGATTTTTCAACAAAAAAATCTCATGTATCTCTTTCTGTACATAAAAAAAAAACGAAAAGAAAGCTTTTACTTATTCACAATATGTTTTAATTTGTTTGTTTAATCTGGTTGCATCATTTAATGGATTTTTGTTATTTATTAATTATAAAATTACTCTTGTTTTAGGATGTTAAGGATAAATTTGAACGTACAATTTTGTGGACATTTGAGGATTTACAAATGTTACTTGGGACAAATATGCCAATATTTGGAGGTGGAGAATATCCTGCAGTCAGCTTAAGATTGTTGTAAGAAATTGATTGTTGGTGTTCTTCTGAAATGTTTGTTGGACTTGGATAACTCTTTCACAGCTAGTAGATGTGACATCACAATGGTGCTATTGTAGTTTGCTGTGTTGTGTTTAAATCTGTTAGTTTAACATGACCTTTCCCTACCTGATAAAAGTATTGTTACAAGGAAAAAGAAGACCATAGCTGTTGTGCATTTTTGGATAACTAACCTATGCTAATAACAAGGAAAACTATTCTCTTTATATATTTTGTGTGTGACCGGTTTCAGTTAATGTATTGTATGCCTCTATTAAAAATCTTCACTGTTTTATATCTATTTCATGACTGCAGTGATTCCAAAAAAGCAATCAACATATTAACTGGAATTGACTATTGGCTAGATAATTTGATTTGCAATGTCCCTGAGGTGGTAATGTGTTTTCATGTCAATGGTATCGTACAGAACTATGAAGTTATAAAAACAGAGGAAATACCAAAGCTTGAAAATTCAAAGTAAGTTTTTACTTGTTTGTTTGTTTCTCCTGTGTGCCCGAAACAAAGCCTGAATTTTAGTTCATATTTTTTTTAAATTCTGACCAGGTGTTATGTTTGTGCTACATTCAAATTTACAATAAGAATTACATATATTTTCAAACAAATCTATCTTAGGTTTAACCCTCAAGTAATCAAGGACATTGCTCAGAGCATTTTATCCTTTTTAAAATCAAACTGCACAAAAGAAGGCCATACATATTGGTTATTTAAGGTGAGATAAAATGCAGCATGGGTCTAGCACAGGGGTCACCAAACTACCGCGGGCGGATCTGGATCCGACCGAAGGTCATTTTATCCGCCCCGCGACCCCATTTTTTGATTTGCCAAATATTATTGATAACTTTGTAACATTACAAAATTATTCTACTTCTTACAAAAGTTTTCCTGTCGCAATATGTAGAACTGATATTACCTGGTTTCAAAGGATTACAATGCCCAGGATTGATCCAAAAGCGAGTTTGGTACATCACAAACAAATTGCAAACAATTGCCTTCTTTTGTTACTTGTGACATAATATACAAGCTTTGCCCATGTAATGAGACTAACCATATAGTTCAACAGTTGCATCACAAGATTTTAAATGGGATTGTAGGAAGACCATCTCTTGGCACCCCAATAAAAATCGCTTTGAGGGCAAAGTTTGGAAAGGCGGCCCTAGGGCATGTAAACTATGCGGCCCGTGTGAATCATTATTAAACTTATCCAGCCCGCAAGGAAAAAAGTTTGGTGACTCCTGGTGTAGCATATCCATTATTTTGAATGTGTATTACCGGTATTTGAGCAGTAATCAAATTAGTCCTTGCCCTGGAGCATTTGCAAGGGAATTGCAACACTTTGTTTATACATTTATAAAGTATGTGTTGTTCATTAGGCAACATGACATGAGGTTACTGCAGACAACACATGCCTAAATGCAAGACACAGAAACAAATTGTTTTTCTGTGCCACAACATAAGTGGACTAGAAGTTTTAATGGTTGGTTTGAATTAACATGGCATTTGTGAAAGAAACAGATTGAAAGCATAAATAATTTAAGTTTACTTGAAATTTGTTGTCAATTAAATAAGATATTCTGTCACTTTTAATTTGTGTAACAGCTTAAAGCAGGGGTAGGCAATCTTGTTACTGTGGGGCAGAAAACAATTGCCAAAATATGCTTACCTACAAGTAAAATTCAGATTCAATTCTAGCCACAAATTGCCATGTCACTTAAAAATAGCACCGGGCACATTAATCTACTCAAAAATATGTAATAGTTGGACTAGTTTCCCAGTACATGTGAAATCCAAGCGTTTCTGCTGGCCGCACAACCTTTAATCATGGGCCGCATTTGACCTGTGGGCCACAGTTTGCCCACCCCTGGCTTAAAGTTAGTGCTGGTGACCCTCTTGGCTGTTAACATGGTAAAAACAATGATTTAAATGCTTTGTCATTTCAACCATTATATCAACGAAAACACAATAAACAAGCAGCGATTTGATATGCCAGCACTTTTTTCAAGCAGAGAATTGTGACATGTGCAGCAATAAATTTTAAATTCATGCCCACAGCAGAGTAAAGGCAGAAATGTTTGAGCAAATGTTTTGATTTTTGTCTGGTAAATATACCGGTTACATTGTTCGGTTAATTCCTGGCAAAAAAATAGTTTGCAATTACCAAACTAGATGTCATCATATAATTGTGGATCCATTTACTGTATTTAACAGTCCCACTTCCCTTTCAGGGCAGTAATGATGATGTTGTAAAACTGTATGATCTTACAATGTTGTGTGACAATAATAAAACATGTAGTGATGAAACATGTAGTGATTTGAGTAATCCGTTTACCATACCAGTTGCTTCTTTACTGTTCAAAATGGCCACAAATTTGATGCAGGTGGGTGAAAAAACTGTTCAACTTAGTTGTTAACTGCTTAGCATCATGGCTGATACTAACCTGAGAGTAGGGTGTTGTCATAATGTGGAAAATGATCCAGCTCCATGAACACCACTTTAAATGACACATGCGATGGCATCCGTGTGTTAGTTTTCAATGTTGTTAAATAAGCAAATAAAATCACTTCAATCAGTGCTCCAATTTGCCAAGCATTTTGCTGATTCTTTTAGCTGATTTTCCCACTTGTCCAACTTTTACATAACACTACAAGGTGTCAAAATACGGGAAATAAACTAAACCACTGCATCAAACAGGTCAGCGCTTACACTACTGCACATAGGGTGATGTCACACTCACAAACTGTCTTGGATTTAGATAATGTGAAAATATTAAGAAACTTGTGTTAACAGTGGAGAATGGGTAAACAGAAAAATCAAGCTTCTCCCAATTCAGTGTAATTATGGGTCCCCTTCACTCTTTTATGGCTCCCCTTCCATGCGTTTGGTCATAAAAGAGTGCTTTAAACATATTTAAATTTACATATTGTTACATTAATGTTTGTTAAAGCCAGTCAATGGCCACCGCCAGGGTTATGCATGACATGAGGGAAAGATGATTGGCAGGTTAATAAGCCAGCTCTGTGTGATATGTTGTTTGGCGTTGTTTGGCCAAACCAGCTCTGCAAATATGTCGTTTGGCAAAAGACTGAAAAGGCGTTAATATTTAACTCAGTGGTTCGCAACCTTTTTGACCTTGCGGCACCCTATCAAAGAGACATAGTTTGCAGCACCCTGGCAAAACTGGATCAATTTTATGAGGTTTCTGTATTTATGTACTTTTTTACTTTTTCTGTCTAACGCTGGTTTGTAATGCTCGTTTGGTAAAGAAAGAGTGCTTCAAATTTGGACACATGTTAGTTATTAATCCAAACTTTATCTTCCAGAAGTTTGACCCCGAATTACCCAGCGGTCCACCCACAGGCCTGCGAAACGTAAAATTTTTAACGCTGGTTTTTATCACTTGTGTGGTAAAGAAAGAAATTTATTCAAATTTGGACATATGTTAGTTATTAATCTGAACTTGTCCCCCCCCCCAGTTTGACCCCGAATGACCCAGCGGTTCACCCACAGGCCCCCGAAACGAAATGTGTCTGACGCCCGTTTGGTCAAGAAAAACACTGTAGGCAGAAGTCCCAAGAGAGTAACTCACTGGTTTACGATAGCATGAGGGCTCAGCTTGCCGTCGGACAGAAGTTGTACGAGACGTCGTTTCGGTGATTAGAAATCAGCTGTTTTGCACAGCAATGCTATTTCGTTTTATTAAGTTATCACTCGCATTTTCAGTTTTGGCAAAGGTTTCACACATATGATGTGATTTAAACCTAATGAGTGTGCTTCGGTTTCCTATATGTCAAGCAAAACTTTGTTGCAAGATAAATGTTTTTTTAAATGCTCATTGCCAGGTTGGCCGCCGCATGACCCCGGGTTACTTAAGGTCAACTAGTAGGTATTACTAACACAGTTCAGAACTTTCTTTCGTCATAATGTAGCATTTTTTGCAATCAATTTAGGAATCAATACTCAAGGCATGTATAAATTAGGTTAAACGGTGTTGTTGAACACTAAGGACGGCGTGCTATTGAAAACGGTGTCAAAAGGTCAAACAGTCGTTTGGTGTGTGCACCCTAAAAGGTTACTACAGGTCAATGGTACTCGTTTTGCGAAACAAAGTTAAATGAAAAACAATTTGTTATGTATACACTTGTAGCAAATTGCTTTTTAATTTAAAGTGTCTGTAACACAACTGTTACAGCTTTCTAGAAAAAAAGTGTGTTTAAAACCTGACCTTGGACGACAATATCTGGGTCAAAGCAAGAAAATCAATTGAAATTTTTTAATGTTTTTGTAATTATATGACAATAATAGTGCAAAAAGAATACGAACAAAATTTTTTTATTGTTGGGTTAATGCTTTCTAAAAATTTGTCCTTAAAAATCTAAAAATTTTGCTTGGTTTTTCGTTTTGTCCTCGAAGCATATTAAATTGGTTTCTGATTAAGAAACATTTCTAGAAAATAAAAAAGATAATGTTAAACAAACCAAAACCTATCAAAAATTCAAAAGCCTGTCAAATGACAGTAAATTGGCCTATGTAGTTGTATCATTGTTGTAGTTTAGGCTCTAAACCCAATTGTGGTAGTTCAATGTTATAATGGATGTTAATTAGGAAGTTTCAAGACTAGATTTTTTCAAGGAATTCTACCTTCTATCCAACAGTTGTGCCCTTAACTTCGTCGTGGTTTTTAACAGTGTGTAGCTATTTCCGTCTTGGTGAATATTTTAACGCAATTGTGCTGCTACGGCTCAAATTTGTTGGAATTGCCCAGTAATATTTAAAATGTTAACATGGCAGAAATAAGCAAGTATATAGTAGGCAACACTTGTAGTTTTGTATGGTTTTGACAAAACACTTTCTAGAATCTAGATTGACATATAAAATCAAAAGAGAGCAGAAAAAAGGGGACTTAATGGGCTGCTTCCGGCCCACGGTTGTATTTTGAAGAACCCACAACTGCACAAACACAGGAATATTATTCCGTTTATTAAACATAAATCTGCAAATTTGATTAATAGTGTAACAATGTTATTTCCCTTCTCGCTCAGCATTTGCACTCTACAACATGGCACAAAACGTCACTGATTAAAACAGAACTTATAATGTAACCTAAAGGTGAGTTTGAGGGAAGTAAAAATGCTCTAATGCTTAAACAGAGAACTAGAGAAAAGCCTCTCCTTGCTGAAGTTAATACTTTCATTTCAAACATCCATGTTTGTTTGAAATAACCTTATCTCTTTTAACACAGGGTTTCTCACAACTCAAGCACTGTACAATGTGCACAAGTGCAAGAGCACACATTGGTGTTGCTGTTTTTGAAGTAATAACAGTGTCTTTTTCATTTAATATTTTAAGAATAATCCAAGAAAGAAAATTATAACCTGTTCACCTAAGTGAATTGTGGGCCAAGATACTTTTGTTGTATTTTTATTACAGGTCTATTTCCCTAAAAGGGGACACATATTGTTTTGTCCACATTTTTATATTTTTGCTGTCTTAACGCTGGTTTATGTTTGGTCAAGAAAGGGTGCTTCAAATTTACACACATGTTAGTTATTTATGTAGATTTGACCCCAAAGAACCCATCGGTTCACCCACAGGCCCCTAAGTGTGATTTTTTGGACTCTACGTACTATAGTACAAGATTAGGAGTATTTTGTAACTTTTAGTTAGATTCGCCAATTTTTCACCCCTTTTGATCTAAAAATATTCATTTTTAGATTTTTCAGTTCTAAAGGTCAAAGTTAAGCGCCCTAATGTGTTAAATTTATAACAATTGTTTGTAGTGTGTACCTCATGTAGTAAAATTTGATGCATGTACAGACGTTTTACTATGCAGTCATTTTGGTAATTAGATATTAGCTGTTTTAGTGCTACTATATGGTTTATTAGGTTAGCATGTGCATGTTTCGTACCTTAGACATGATTTAAATTTCTTTAACTGTATTTTGCTTTGTTATATGTCTGGCAAAACGTTTTTGTCTAATATAAATGTAAAAAAAAACTAATAAAAGCCATAATGAATGGTCATTAAACAATCTTTGACCTTACAATGTATGGTCATTAAACGGATTTTACCCCAAAATGTAACTTTTTTGTTTCTGGAGAAATAAACTAGACAAACAATGCTCAAGTTTTGTATAAATTAGGTAATATGTTATTGTTAAACACTAAGGAATGCATGCCATTGAAAAACATGTTGAAAGGTCATTAATAGTCATTTGGATTTCGCGAAAGGTTTTTTTTATGTTTCTAAAGCAATATCGGAACATGGGATTCTTATAAAGACATCTAAGTTACATTTGTATTCATTTCCAGTGATGTTCTGCTTTGATGCTGCTTGGACTTGAAGTAACAACTTTACTTTAAATAACCGGAACATTTTAAAAGTGTAACTAATTCCTGTAAACACATGCGTGGTACCCATTCGTGTCTGCTTGCAAAAACAACTATATGTGTAGATCAGGGGTGTCCAAAAGTGGCACGCAGAGCATTTGAAAATTGCACGCGAGCTTTTGCACATTCATATGGTAAACATTAGGATTTGTTATGCAATTAAATTTGCTTCTATTGATTCCTCTTGGCCTTTAGTCTAACTTTGGCAAAGATGATCATTAGTAAAGTTATACAACCCACTGATTAAATTGCATTTTTAAAAGCAATTCACATTTCAATATTAAAATGTGAGTGTACGTGCCATGCTTATGTTGCAATAAAATGCCCGTTTATTTCGAAACAATTGTAATTGTTGCATTTCAATCGATGTCAGTTCAATTAAATATGTGACTACAAACGCATTTGTGGTTAGTTGGAAATACGTTTTAAAACCGACGTAACTTGAACAAAGATGCGATTTCGACGTTACACAAAGTACTCTACGCCAGTGCCCCTGCAAACTATTCGTACCTTGTGTAGCATAAACAGAACAAAAGGTTTCTGGAGTATCATAAACAAGTACTTAACAACATGTTTTTTTTCTAACCATTTAATATGGTTCTACATAATGGCCAAATATTCGGATTGAGCCCGTACCGTTAAGACGTTTTAGACATGAGTTGGAAAAAGTACCAAACATTGGCACGCGAGTATATTTTAAAACAAAAATTGGCACGGCGATGTAATCGAGTTGGACACCCCTGGTGTAGATCAAATTGTGTGTATAGTAATTCTATAAATAAGATATAGAATATATAAAATGAAAATGTATGTCAATAACCCTGTTTACATGCGTTGTCTACAAACGGATCAGATTAAGCCTCAAGCCGGCTTGAGAATTGACCCGTTTCAGCATCCTATTTACATGCACATATCGCAAGGCTCGATCCGCTTCATTTTGTACGGTGCACTTACCCCCAAAAAATGGTAATTCATTTCGCTTTGTTGTTTAAAATAGCATTGTTAAAAGTCAATGCCTGGCAATTATGTAGCCTTGTTTATAATAAGGCAAGTGATGCTTTACCATTCAGTTCATTTTGCCAGAAAAGAATTGAGCTATTAGTCCAGAAAGCAGTCTCTAGGTATTGTGTTAATCAACTAAAAAGCCAACAGCTGTTTCTTATTGAAATTGTAGTTGTAGTTTCAGAAGTTGCTTGGGTTTGCTTTAGTGATAAACTTTAATTCTGAGTAATTCATTCAACAAGTTTGTTGGATATAAAGCATAATGACATTAAACAAGGTTGGGGAAATAGCCATTACATCATGTTCGAGACTTATAACCAACTAAATTTTCCCGCAGAAGACATTGTAGGTGTCAGTAAAGCAGGTTTGTTGGTATTTTTATGACTGTGCTTTTATAAATCACTACCAATCTTACTTGCAAATTGTATTAAAATGAAACATGTTTAAAATCAGGTCATAACAAGTGAAGCAAAGTTGCAATAACAATGAAATAAAAACTACTTTCTTTAGATATATGTTTGGTTTCATTTATTAAGTAATTATGGGTTCCCTTCCCCTCATCTTTATTTCACTCAGTTTTTTTTTGCTCCAGGGAAGTTTGTCCATGCACTTTTCGCATGAAATCTTTGGTGAATTTGAATGAAAATTTCACAGATGGTAGATATATTTATGCAGATGTGCCATTTGCTTTGTTTGACTTGATAACCCCAGTATTTAGCCCGCTAGACCCCAAAGTGTGAAACGTTTTTGTATGTTGCTGGGCACCACAAACGAAAGATTTCTGTGGTGTAATGGTATAATAAAGGCACCAGTACATATGGTACTTGTGTTTGTGCATTACTTGGTGGACGTTTTTGCACATGCCAGTCAGAGGGGTATTAACAGCCTTATGTAGTCAGAAGCGTTGACGAATGTTGTTAATAACACCTCTAGTGGTTAGAATTTTAAATATTGTTCGATTTGGATAAAATTTTGCATGACTGTTAATTAGGTCATCATGGTTTCATATTTTATACTTTTGGGTGTTAAACCCAATCAGTTACCCCACTGACCCCCTAAAATGGGTGAGTTTTTTAAACGGTGTCGGAATTTAGTGAAATTTGAAATACTTGCAGAATTTGTCATTTATAGGTGNGCAGAATTTTTCATTTATATGTGTCAATTGTTTTGTTTAACCATGTTACCCCAATATTTACCCCTCTAGCCCCCTAAAAAGGGTGAATTTTTTGAACATTGTCTGAATTTGATGCAATTTGGACAGCTTATAGAGTGTGCTATTTATAGTTATTGTTTGTTATGTTCAACCCTGTCGCCCCAACATTTACCCCACTAGCC
>QLIY01002332.1:7113-20250 GCA_003260075.1 Phallusia mammillata | reverse complement strand
ATAATGCGCTGAATGCACACATATTTAAAGTTTACATAAAAAATATGCGGCCAAATTTGCATGAGGAAAAGGCAATTTTGCTTATAATATTACGCTGAAATGTTGAACCCAAAAATTCAATTTAGCTAATCAAATTCACGTTTCTGCTCTTTAGTTTGTAATAATTAGACCAGGGGTGCAAAAATGCGGTCGCACGGTCGCGCCGCGCGACCAATAGGGGGGGGGGACATGAAAAAAAGGCAATTTTGCTTTTTTTTATTACGCTGAAATGTTGAACCCAAAAATTCAATTTAGTGTTATTTTCCTATACCTGTTGTATCATTTTGGACACAGAATGTTCTTGTTTTTACCTTAGCTGTTTGTAATATAACTTAAATGCGTAAACTCTTTTAGTTTCACCAACTGTTGACTTCTACATTGTAAAGCAGCAGATCTGGGATACCAGGCCTGGATCTGCCTAGCAAATTGTTTCGCATTTAATGGAGCCGAATGACACAGAAAGTGGTATTCAACATGGTGATGACCGAAACCAGGTTAATTGTGCATTAAATGATTTTTTAATAGTGGCTGTTCTTCGGTTAAATTGAATTCGAAAGTTGCTGTTTAGTGTTTTTCTTCTTAGCTTCGTTAACATACAACATTGTTCCAGAATTCCAAACTGTTTAAATCAAGTCAAGTAAAAATAATAATCCATGTTTAAATTTGCCTCTATCCTCAGAATACTTCAACAAGTGGACAACACTTGGCATCCACCAGCAATCCTATCCAACCTTTCCAACTCCAGCAGCCAGAAACTCGATTCAACCTCCACCAACCTCAAAACCCAAACATCTTTTATTATCCCAACCAAGCTAGGGGGGGGGGATTGTTTGATGTACAGGTAAAAGTAATGTTCTGAATATTTTCGGATATTAGAGTTGGGGGGGGGGTAGCTTCGTTAACATACAACATTGTTCCAGAATCCCAAACTGTTTAAATCAAGTCAAGTAAAAATAATAATCCATGTTTAAATTTGCCTCTGTCCTCAGAATACTTCAACAAGTGGACAACACTTGGCGTCCACCAGCGATACTAACCAACCTTTCCAACTACAGCAGCCAGAAACTCGATTCAACTTCCACAAACCTCAAAACCCAAACATCTTTTATTATCCACACCAAGCTGTTCCTCCACCCCAACAAACAGGTGCAAGGAATCAGTTTGATGCTGCAGCTGTGAGAGAAAATCTTTCACACGCTCAGCAGTTTCGACATCAGATATCATTGAACACTCGTCCCACCTACTCCTATGCTGGTATTTTCAAAATAATCCAAATAAATAAAATATAATAGCCAAGTTACAACAAATGCCACTAAGTTGTGCTAAAATAAAATCTTAAGAACCTTCTGTTTAGTCACAAAAAATCTTGGAATTTTCACTGCCTATCTAGAAATATTTTAACATTTAAGATAAACAGTGTTGTTTTTCTGTGTGAGGACGTCGTTGCAGAATGTGTGTTGCATTAAATGTGAATTGTTTTGAAAGGAAACTATATTTGATAAAGATCAGTGGTTTACAAAACTTTAACAAGTCATTTTGATTCTGCAGGGGTTCGCAAGCAAAACAAGCAACAGTTTAATATAATGTATATAGACACAATAAGAACCCAAAAAAACTAGATGTTTTTTTTTCTAATGTGTTAAAGAAGATCTGAAAATTCCATTTGGTTTAGTTTGTAAATAATGCGTTTAGTTTCATTCTTACTTTTTTGTACAGGTACCTTCAACCAAGCCTCAAACCTTTCAAATGAACCAGGTAATAACACCCAATCACTGGTTCCAGAGAGTTTCTTGACTATGCAGGTGAATGTTCATAGCAACATGCAAACATAGGATAACTGCAGAGGGTAACATTAAGAAATTCATATGCAATTAGCAAATTAATAGTGACATTTATTTATATATGTGTAAAGGATAAAGTGTTGGCCACGGGGGGGGGGGGGGGGGGGGGGGGGGGGGGGGGGGGGGGGGGGGGGGGGGGGGGGGGGGGGGGGGTGTCAATAAATCTCATTGTTTTTCCTCTGACAGGAACAGGGAGGTCCCCTGACAGCACTTAGTGTTCCTCCTGGCTTTCCTCCCCATGATGCAAACAGTCCCAGCAAACCTCCTGGTACGTTACCAGTAAAGTAAACTTTTCTTGAGCTGTGTGAGCTGCTTGGAAACCATATCATTGCATTATTTATACCAGGGGTTCCAAACCTTTTTACGATCTCGTAGGGGGGGGGGAATCGGTACTCTGTATCAATGGCATCAAACGATTTCAGTGGTATCGATACTCGTACTCGGTGTCAAAATATTTTGTCTCTGTTTTCGATACCAACATGAGAGTACCGAAGGCCAATTTACATCATAAGAATATGGGCAACTTTATGCCAATATTTGCTTCGGACAGCACAAAATTGGAAAAAAGTTCCACCAGTTTACGTATATCTTTTTTCTATCGCATGGAGACTACAGCCCGCGGACCAGGTCCGGCTATTTCATTCGACCCGCGACCGTATTTTTTGGTTTGCCAATCGTACTTATAACTTTGCAACATTTAAAAATTATTCATTTCTTGCGAAAGTTTTCCTGCAACGACATGTGGAAATTGTTTTACTTGGTCTCATAGGATTACAACGTACAGGAATGATCCTAAGCCAGTGTGTTACATCACAGACCGAATATACAAGTTTTAATTGTTCGCGAACAATGGTCTTCTTTGATCACTTGTGAAATAGAAACATTGTTTGGAAGATAAGACTAACTTTAAATATCAACAGTTGCATCACCGCACTTCGAATACGATACAAATCGCCTTGCGGGCGAGTTTGGAAAGACTAGGTTAAGGCTTGTAACATTTATGCTGCCCTAGCGAATCGTTATTAAACTTATCTGACCCGCTGTGAAAAACGTTTGGTGACCCCTGGCTTAAAACAGAGACTGCACACTGCGTTTTTCATTAAGATCGGTTCCGCTTGAACGCACCCACTAAGATTGCAGCGTTTACAATGGAAAAGGATAGGAAAAAGTGGTGTTGTCGTTTTTTCGTGTTTACGTGAAGCGTAAGCTTCTGAATTTAATTTTATTGATTGTTACACCAACTTGACTACTTCTGAAAACATATTGAAGATAGAAACTCTTCGCAGGCGGAAACAAAACGGCATAGGTGGCGATTGAATGTACGAAATTTGCTACCAAATTTTCGGATGTGCATACCCTACACATTTAAAATGCAATAAATTTTATATTCTTGCCTTTTNGGTTAATGCTTTCTAAAAATTTGTCCTTAAGAATGTAAAAATCACCGCAACATTTGTTTACTGTAAATCCGCACAAACGCGCGTGTGGGGACCCATCAGTTTTTGTTTACAAAAACAATCATATGTGTAGATCAAATGATGTGTATAGTTAATTGGTAAATGTCGTATAGAATATATAAAATGGAAGTATATCAGAAAGCCACTCTTCTAGTTTAATGAGATTTTTGTTTACTGTCCACCAATTGGTCGCTAACAGCGCATCAAAAGTCATTTCAGGGCACACCTAGTTTTTGTAAAAAATCGAAGCTACTCGCCTACCACCTGAAAAACCTTCGCATATCACTAGTGGTACGCATACCACAGGTTTCGAACCCCTGATTTAGACACACAAAAATGAAACAGATACAAAATATAAAAACAATTGCTACAAAAATAAACATTTAACATGCTTGGAATCATGTATCCTCCCTCATAGTCCTTTTTTCCATTTTGCTGAGCTAAATAACCAACATTATCCACGCAGAGACATCAGGAACAACAGTTGAGCCTCACATCAGTGGTGTTTTCCACAATTCTACCTTTTACATTGCTGGGCGTGACACAAGTAAGTTTATTATGTATTTGCCAGTTGAACAAAATAGAAAATGTATGATATATGCCTCGCAGCAACACTGTATTTATCAAGTTTATTCATGATGGCCAGTTTTGTTTTTGGCTTATCAGTTCTGCATTGATACTGTGCTACATGTTACATTATTAGTAGAAAAAAGACTCACATATGAATGCGATCATGTAGGGGCATTTATACACTCCTGCTTCAAGATTATCATGACAGTCACAAAAGACCTTTTTTGTTTTAAGATTTTTTTTCACACATAACTTATGTAATCATTAACAGATTATTTTTTACTTTTACTTTTTTGTTTGCTGAATTGAACAAAAGTTAACAAACTTTAGCCTAATAATAAAACAAAAACAAAATAGTCATTTTAAGGTTTTACACATTTGTGTGACTTATTCAAAATGTCTTAAGTTTAAACAAATCAAACTTTTATCCCAATACATCAACTATACTGCTTAGATTTATATGAAGCAAGAAATCATCTCTCAGATACCAACAACTTACTCTGCATTGGTAAGTTTGTGTAAAACGTTTATGGAGCTTCTTCCCTGAAGGGGACACATGTTGATTTTACTTTTTTTTCTTGTTTTCTCCCCAAAGTTTGTCCGACTCGTTTTTCCATCAAATATTTGACGGATTTGGATGAAACTTACACAGATGGTAGATATAGTCATGTAGATGTGCATCCGACTTTGTTTGTGTTGACAACCCCAGTATTTATCCCGCTAGCCCCCTAGAATGTTTTTTCCCTAAAGTTTGTCATTTATGTATTTAACCCTGTAGCCCCAACATTTACCCCACTAGCCCCCAATATGTAAAACGTATTAGTAAGTTACTGGGTACCACAAACAATAGATTTCTTTGGAGCAATAGTGTTACAAGGGCAACCAGTTGTATTTTTAGTCGTGTTTGTGGGTTGTTAACAACCCTATGTTGTCAGAAACATTAACGGTTGTTGCTCAAAACACCTCTACTGGTCACAATTCTAAACATGGCGGATTGGGCTCAAATTTTGCAGTACTATTGATTGAGTCATTGTGGTTTCTTATTTTTTAGTTTTCTTGTTAAACCCCATTAGTTACCCTACCAGCATGTAAAATCTGCTATTTGTAGGTTTTGATTGATGGGTTTTACCCTATAGCACCAACATTTATCCCACCAGTACCCTTTAAAAAAACGTCAAAATTAAATGAAATGGGGGGGGGGGGGGGGGGGGGGAACATACTAATTTAAATCCTCAACTGTTGTGTTTTCCCTGTAGCACGACAAATTAACTAACTGGTCCCTAAAATGGGTAATTTTTTAACAATGTTCAATTTAAATGAAATTTGGACAGCTTGTAGTATTTGCTATTCATAGGTGTCTATTTTGATGTTTTCTCCCCTTCTGCCACTATTTATTTCATCTTTCTCTTAAAAAAGAATATCTGGGGTGAATCTGATTTGTATAGTTTGTACTCTACATAGTATTATTATTTACGCCCAGTGTCGATTACTGTTTTTGCCATACAACACCCGACATTCTCGTGGTTATCTCTTAAAATGCATTAATATTTTCAATTTTGCATGTGTGGGAACCCATGAGTTTCTATTTGCAGAAACAACTGAGGTTATAAAAACCGTTGCTAATATGGAACCCAATATAAGATAAGCATAGGAATTATATTATTGTTTGTAAATAGGTTACAGTTAGGGCGATATATTTTGACTTAAAAAACGAAAAAATTTGAGCTACAAATTGAAAATTTTGACATAAATTTTTTGTTTTGACAAAGTTTTGATGTGTGAAGAACTCAAGTAGTTAAATTATGCATTATTGTACGAAATGTTAAAATATGGCTGCAGGCTAATCTAACTAAAGCGAAAGAATGTGCAAAAGTCTAACAAAGGGGAAAAATCTTAACACAGACCTAGCTTATTCTGAAAAGAGATATGAGCTAGTTAAAAATCACTGCCAACAAACTGAAGCTAAGACATAACAAAAATTGTTCAATACATTTTTGTAAACGAACGATACATAGAGTATTTTTTTTACAAAATACCGAAGCAAGAGCTGGACCTAACCTGCAGCTGCCATAAAATGATTTAGGCCTTACCAAAATTTTATACGTTTTGAGGTGTGTTGAGCATCACACCGTATCAACCTACTTATTTCACCTAATGGTTTATGATTCACAATAAGTAGACAGGGGGGGGGGGGGGGGGGGGGGGGGGGGGGGGGGGGGGGGGGGGGGGCAGAAAAGTAGGCTACAAGGTTTAAAATGAAAAGTTCACTGACAGTGCTACCTCTACAACACCATGACATTGCAGTTTGTAAACAATTTTGACTTAAAATTTGTCTTTGTAAACAATTTTGACAATTTTTGACCTATTCTAAAAATTTGACAAATCAAAAAATAATCGCCCTAGTTATAGTGTATGTGTAATGAGAAAATATGCTAAGCCACCCTTCTAGTATTTTTTTGCTACTTGTAGCTTTTATGACGGTCACGTTGTAATTGAAAAATGTGTAAATAAGAGTGTAATTACACATTGTCAACTAGACTGATTATCGGCATCGAAAATTTATTTTTACTCATGTATATTGGTTATTGCCCCATGTGAACCAATTTTCTTAAAAATGACACATATGTACATTTTTTGTTTTGCTGTCAGATGTGATTGTGGTTCTCAAGATTAAAAAAAAGATGGTTTGGCCATCCAATTTATTTTCATGCACACAATAAATTTAAAATTCTTCCCAAGCATCAAAAAATTTACTTCTAAATCATACAGAGTTTTGATGCAACTCTGGCTTTCACAACAAAATATTTTTTTACTAGACAAAGGGAATTATTATGTCGCCTACTTGCAAACTGCTGTATGGTCCTCTGGTTGGAAAAGGCTGGTTTAGCTTGTACCTGTTACATAAATTATGGCAATTTAGAAGATTACACAAAACTAGAAGAATATTTTGCTGAATTTCCATAAGATTGGCATTTTTTCTCTGAATCAGTGTGTTGTTGGGGACCACACTAAATAGCTCGGTGGGCTTGATTGTGGCCCACAGGCTGCCTGTTGCACACCCCTCTTCTGGACTATTGTATAAGCAACAATATATTTTTTGATACAATAAATGGCTGTCACTGTTTCAAACAAGAAGGAAAGCATAAACTCATATTATTAAAATCAATAATCAAGTGTATTGTTGATAACACATCCGGCTTCAAACTCAGCCTAACTTTAAAAACCTATTAACGCTTTACTGACAATTGTATTTGAGTACTGATGTTTTGTTTGTCTGTTGTTGTATGACTGTTTGTTGTATGCATTTGGTCAAGAACGAGTGACAATTTAACAGTAAACTTTTTAAATGGATGCACTGAAGTACATGATTTAGAACAGGGGTCTTCAACCTTTTTAGCAAAATCGCCCCCTTTCACGGGCACTGACTTAAAATCGCCCCTCTATGAGATTGTTATTTTATATAAAATTTCTTTTCTTTTGAGCAGATGTGGGCAGTTAGATTCACCTAGCAACACAATAGCTTCACTTAACAGTTAAAACCTAATTTAATTGCTACTACAACATGCAGGATATATTTCAGGCAATTCTAATGCAATTAAAAATTTGTTACATTATAAACAAGATAATATTACGATTATGCGCAAACAATCATTGAAAATAACGTGGCATTATTTGGCTGAGGACATTCCACATCAACTTACTCTAGATTTACCAATTGAAATGTTACAAATACTTGCAGTTTGGGAAGTGCCAGTAGGCCTATAGAAAGTGTAAAAGCAAAACCAACTTAAGGGAAAGCTCGTTACTGTTGTACCATGCATAGCACTAAAATGAAGTGAGGAGATTATTGACGGGTTTAACAAACTAGCTCTGCGTGATACGAAACAACACCTTCAAGCATATACATTTATTGTATCAATCAAACTACAAAACAATCTTCAAAAGGTCTAGGTCATTTCAAGGAAATATTTGTACATAAACATTTTATTATTTATTTAATGTTATCTTTCAGACTTCAACAAAATTTTGACAAGGGCCACATTAAAAAGGCAAGTGGCCCGCATGCTGGCTGCAGGTTCTCGACCAATGTTGTAAACAAAACGATAAATGACGGGGGGGGGGGGGGGGGGGGGGGGGGGGGCCAAGGTCAATTGTCTGCCTTACCACTGCACCGGTTATTGTCTGCCTTACCACTGCACCGCAAGAGGTTTCTGCAGAACTCCACACATGTTACAACTGTGCCAATTTGTTGGTGCTTTATTACTGTCAGGATTTTATGTTTTTCTTCATTACCAAATTATGGGGGGGGGGGGGGGGGGGGGGGGGGGGGGGGGGGGGGGGGGGGTTCTTTGGAGTTTAGAAATACTTGCATCATGTTAATACTGTAACTTATTTGCGTAAACACTTCTTGAGACAAAAACAATCACGTTAGTAAATCAGGTGGTGTATTGAGTAAACTGTTAAATAGGACTGGGAATATATAAATTGGCAATATAAAGAAAAGCAACCTTTCTAGTTTTAAACCAAAATTACTCACATCCTTGTTAATGATTGAATTGTTTTTGAAGCAGAAAACCTTTTAGTTTTGAAAAAGAAAACATGGCAATCTAACCATAATGTTCTGTTTGCTTGTTTAAAATCATAAAATGATATGTCTGGTGATTATAGTGCTTACGAACCCAAAAGGACCACTAAATATAGTTCATTATAAAACTATCTTCTGGTCAACTTTTGATGCTTGACATTAAAGTTTATGTGTGTTTTTTACAGTTGACACTACAGCAGAAAAATTACACCAGCATCTGAAGACAGTAGTAAATGAAAAATGTGGTAGAGAATATGGAAGAGCAGTGGAACCAGTTGATCTTGTGCTTGTAAAATATACTGGACAGAAAGACAATGATCGTGAAAAACAACGGGAAAAAATGGCAAGAATAGTAGATAAAGGAAATAAACTGAAAGGTGACATCACAGTTAAAAATATGTTTGAAAGGGCAAAGATTGAAGCAGTAGACATTGAAAACGATAAAAAGACAGTTGGTGTTGTTGGTGTAGTTGGAGTGGGAAAAAGCACATTGACAAGAGTTGTCGTAGAAAACATTTTGGTCAAGAAAATGCTTTCCAATGCTTCATTTATATTTTACATCACAGTGGGCTGCATTGACCTTAAGCGAGAAACAGATTTGTTTGAATTACTTTTCTCATCATTGATTGCAGAGGGAAGTCTTTCAATAGATGAAGCAGAAAAAAAAGAGCTGATTAATTTCATCTTGCAGGATCCCAACACAGTAGTAATCATTGATGGTCTGGATGAAGCCAAAACTGAAAACTTACATACATATCCACAAGTTTTACCATTTGCAAAAGCAAAACCAATGGCACTAATATATAACATTTTAAACAGCAAACTTCTTAAGAATGCTTACAAGTTGGTAACATCAAGAATTACTCAGTTTATTGATGCTTCTCCAGAATACAGACCCAAATTTGTTTTGGAAATTTTGGGGTTAGCACCGAGTGAACAGCAAAAACTGGCTAGGTGTGTATGTGGTGAACAGTTTGACAGAGTTTGGAAAATCCTCCAAAACAACCCAGCTTTGTTGGAATGCTGTGTAATACCTGTCAACATGCTTATGGCTCTTAACTTTCTGTTGGGAGGAGGAGGAACACTAGGTACTATTACACTGACGGGTGTGTACATTGCAATGTTGAACAGATACATTCGTTCAAAGCATTGTGGGTTCCCTGATGGCATGGATGTGGTTAAGAAGCTTTGTGACCTGGCATTTGATGGGTGGCAAAAAAACAAATCTCTGTTTTCTGATGAGGACTTAGAGCAGTTTAAGATTCCATTGAAAACACAACAAGCATTTGTAAATACAGAAGTAGAGGATTTTGCCATTCGTATTTTGAAACAAGACAAAGTTAGCTACTTTGTTCATCGCTCTTGGCAAGAGTTGTTGGTTGCACTCAGACTTGTTATGTTCATGCCTCTATATGAGTTTAAATCTTTCCTTAAGGATGCTTTTGAGTCCGGAGATTTAGAAAATGTTGTAAAGTTTTGCTTTGGTATTTGTAAAGACAGTGTGTTTGAAAAAGCAAAACGACTTTCTCCTGCAGCACAATTTGATGAAATAGAAGAGAAGAAAAAGTTTCTTGGTTTAATTGCTGAATCCAAAGCAAAGAAACTGTCAAAGAGTGTGAGGGAAAGTAGTAAAAATCATGACATGCAAAAGTGGTTTCATCTTTTTGCATGTTTAAATGAACTTGGCAGTGATGATACCAGCTTTCCTGTGACCAAGCTTCTACCAACTGTTGCTGACATAGAGGGTTCTGTATTTTCATCTGATATCACAAACATGGTTTCGCTTTACAAACTGAACAATACCACTCTGAATTTGAAAAATGTTGAGGTGTCATTTGTTGGAAATGCTTTGCAGAGTTTTGAAACATTTGTGCAAGAACACCGAGTTAAAGTTAGTATGATAACTGGATATTGTCAACATGTTTCAGTATTAGTTCCTATTAGAGATGTACAGAATATTCGGTTTGTCAAATTTGTTTGGCCAGTTTCGCAAAGATTCGGTTTCGGCTGAATAATTTGTTGTGATTCAGCTGAAACCGAATCTTTTTACAAATGCTTGTTACCAATGAAAGTCCCGTCATTTATTATATTTTAACACATTATTGTTTTTCCCACTGCAGACAACTAATCGGTAATTTATTGTTGGGTTGGGAATCATGCTTTAGGCCAGTGGTTCTCAACCTTTTTTACTATGCGACCCCCTTTAGAGATTTTCTAACACCACGCGACCCCTTTACACACGCACACACACAGGAAGTTTAACTACCAGCATGTGTTGATTGTGTTCATCACACATTTGCAATCTAACGTGGCTGCAATAGTTCGGCGTTTTGCTGTATTCCGGAAAACGCCTATTTTTCACTAACTATTTCACTATTTCGTGTTTTTTTTATGTTAAGAAAAACCAAAACCCGCAATTATAGAAGTATACAATCGCAAATATTGTTGCGCCCGTTCTAAATCAAACGGTCGTGTGAGTTACTATATGCTAAACAAAAGTCACAGGGAAAGTTTTTTGGATACGGATAAAACAATTCCGTGTTCGGTTGCGCCTCCGCGACCCCCTCAAAAGTGCTTGGTGACCCCTTGGTGGGTCGCGACCCCCAGGTTGAGAAACACTGCTTTAGGCAATGTTAAACCCCACAGAACTAAAACGAGGACGAAACACAACTATTGTGCACTAATTGCTTGGTAGACAAACTTATGTTTTCAGGTCAAACACGTAGCATACAATTTCGAGTGATGTCATAAATGATTCGGTTGATTCGGCCGAATTTATTCGGCAAAACTGCTGAATATTCAGTTCCGGCGGAAACAAAATTTCGCCGATTCGGTACCTCACTAGTTCCTTTGTCCCACCAAAACCATATGCTTTATAAACTTTTGCTATTGGTGAAGCTTAATTCGTACAACAATTGAGACTTAGTTTGTACAAACCTTTAACATTTAATCAAAAATGGTAAAACCTGAAAACAATTTTCATAACATTATGCTTTTTAGCTTTAAATTAAAATTACCCTATGCTTGCAATAAGAAAAAATGTCTGAGTCAAATGTAGTATTAGTTTTATGTAAACATTTGGTGTTGTTTTATAATAAAATCATTAGCGGTTAAGGGGAATTCTTATAATTTGGTGTTACGTTTTTCAAAAACTATTTGTAATGTTGTGGTTGCACCTTTAGTTAATTATGAGTCCCCTTACCTGAAGGGGACGCATCTTGATTTCACTCAGTTTTTTTTTTCTTTTTTTTTTCCGGTGAAGTTTGTCCATGCACTTTTGGCATGAAATCTTTGATGAATTTGGATGAAACTTTCACAGATGGTAGATATATTTATGCAGATGTGCCATTTGCTTTGTTTGACTTGATAACCCCAGTATTTACCCCGCTAGACCCCAAAGTGTAAAACGTTTTTGTATGTTGCTGCACACCACAAACGAAAGATTTCTGTAGTGTAATAGTATAATAAAGGCACCAGTACATATCATACTTGTGTTTGTGCATTACTTGTTGGACGTTTTTGCACATGCCAGTCAGAGGGGTATTAACAGCCTTATGACGTCAGAAGCGTTGCCGAATGTTGTTAATAACACCTCTAGTGGTTAGAATTTTCAACATTGTTCGATTTGGATAAAATTATACATGACTGTTAATTAGGTCATTGTGGTTTCATATTTTACACTTTTGTGTGTTAAACCCCATCAGTTACCCCAATGTCCCCCCCCCCCCCCCCCCCCCCCCCCCCCCCCCCCCCCCCCCCCCCCCCCCCCCCCCCCCCCCCCCCCCCCCCCCCCCCCCCAAATTTGAAATACTTGCAGAATTTGTCATTTATAGGTGTCAATTGTTTATTTAACCCTGTAACCCCAATATTTACTCCCCCCTAAAAAGGGTACATTTTTTAAACATTGTCCGAATTCGATGAAATTTGGACAGCTTATAGAGTGTGCTATTTATAGTTGTTGTTTCCTATGTTCAACCCTGTTGCCCCAACATTTACCCCACTAGCTCCCCAAAATGGGTCCATTTTGTAAACAATGTCAGAATTGACTGAAATTTACACAGCTTGTAAAGTGTGCCATTTATAGGTGTAGAATGTTGTGTTCAACCTTGTTGTCCCAACATTTACCCCACTAGCCCCCAAAAATGGTTCAATTTTTTTAACAATGTCTGAATTGAATGAAATTTGGACAGTTTGTAGAGTGTACCATTTGTAGNCCCCCCAAAATGGTTCAATTTTTTAAACAATGTCTGAATTGAATGAAATTTGGACAGTTTGTAGAGTGTACCATTTGTAGGTGTTGGTTGTTCTGTTAAACTCTGTAGTACCTATCATTTACTCCACTAGACTCCTACAGTCATGTACAATTCACCATTATTAGGAGCTGATTGTTGTGTTTTATNAAAATGTATAAATGGAATGAATTTAAATAGTCTTTACTCCATATAGCATATTTATTTATGCACATTACCGATCACTGTGTTTGACGATACAATGCCAAACTTTCTCATTGTTATCTCTTGAAATGCATTATTTACAACTTTGCATGTGTGGGGACCAATGAGTTTCTGCTTACGGAAACAACTAAGGTTATAAAAGACAGTGGATGATATGGGACCCAATATAAAATAAGTGTCAGATGTAAATA
>QLIY01002331.1:0-20263 GCA_003260075.1 Phallusia mammillata | reverse complement strand
CAATCACCCAAGTCAGGCCTTCTCTAAAGACGTTTTACGCAGTCAGGCTTTTCCAATCGACAATTACCTAAGGCAGGCCTTCTCTGATGACGCTTTGCGCAGTCAGGCCTTTCCCAATCGACAATCACGAAATTCAGGCCTTTTCTGATGACGCTTTGCGCAGTCAGGCCTTTCTCAATCGACAATCACGAAAGTCAGGCCTTCTCTGATGACGTTTTACGCATTCAGGCGTTTGGCCTTTCCTAACCAGGGAGTCGAACCGCTTGTCATATGGGTTCAGGTTCGGTTCGGGTTCGTTTGTTTTTGTTTTTAGGGGTAGGGGTTCGGGTTCGGTTCCGGTTTTTAAAAATGTATATTTTCGGGTTCGGGTTTTGTTCCGGTTTGGGCANGGGTTCGGGTTCGGTTCAGGTTTTTAAAAATGTATATTTTCGGGTTCGGGTTTTGTTCCGGTTTGGGCAAATTATCCGGTCCGAACCGGTTTGCGGTTTTTAAACCGGTTCAAATTTGTATTTAATTTAATTCTACCCATTATCTACCTGGCCTTAACAAACTCCAAAATAATTTTGCCAGTGCAATGTTAGTTTTGACACGCCCTATAAGTGCTATCTTCGTGTGTTCTTCCGTGCGCTGCTTTCAAAAAAATATCATAAATATCAAACAGACTGCATTTTTTACTGGTTCGGTTCCGGTTCGGGTCCAACGCAAAACAAAATAACGGGTTCAACTCCGGTTCGGATTTTTAGAAAATCGTAATTAGCGGTTCGGGTTCGGTTCGGGTTTAATGAAATCATAGTCTTTACATACCTATGTAAAGACTATGATGAAATTAACCGCTCAAACCGGTTCGCGGGTTCGGGTTCAGTTCCGGTTCGACTCCCTGTTCCTAACCAACAGTAGTCATACTTTTCAAACAAGTCAATCCAAAAAATATTTTGTGAAACACTGCCGCCAAAGTCAGGCCAGTCAGGCTTTTAGTCAAACCCCCCAAAAATGCATTGCAGGCAATGGGGAGAGTGGGAAAATGACGATAATTTTTATTTTAGGCATTTGTGTAGCGATTTTTGCAGATATGATTTGTAGATTAATAGGACGCATGTATTCCAGTGTGTAATAACCAATAAATATGCGTAGATTGATTGTGATGTGTATTAGTGTATGTGTACTGGGAATACATTATTCAGTTAATGTTGAAATAAATCATTATTAAGTGGTAATAAATGTTTTATTGTGCAATATAAGTAGTTTACATGCATTTATTAATATTTAAGACACAAATCCAACAAGAATGGCTATTTTCTTCACACAAGACGATGTGATACTTTATTTAGCATCACCTTGTGCTGATCCAAACTGCTGTTTTTGATTGTCAGCAAAGTCTTGGAGCTAAAATATGGCTGTTTAAAAGTTTTTTTGTAGTAGGTTCAACATTATTTTGCTTCTATGTTACAAACCATAAATCTAGTAAGCTCACAATTAGCTGATTTAATCTACCCTTTTCAGTTTGCAACCAACATGTGTTGAATAAATTTTTTCTAATGTTGTGAATTCTCAAACTACAAACTCTTAACAAAATTCTAATATCTCAAAGAGATACATGTGCATATAAATGCATTTAAGACATCATAGCAGTTAGGGTGGACAAGTTTAACTACCCAAATGAGTTGCCTATTTATGTACTATTTCAGTCAGAATCATGAAATATTGTTTTTATTCTACTTAATAAGCAATTTTCTGCAAAAACACACCTGCACACCAGTTATCACCAACACTTAAATTCTTGCTAAATAGGACTGAAGGCAACAAATACACCAGCCAAGTTCATACAGATATCCTGTATTTTTTGTTAGATGATCACCATTATAACAGATGGTGCATTCACAAAATAAAAAAAAAACAAACTCAAAGTTGTTTAAGTTTAAAATGTGCAGCATATCATGTTACAGGCAGTGTCAGAAATGATTACAAAACATACACAGTGGAAGTAGAACAGTATACACACAAAAAATATTTAATCTGATTCCAATCCCTCTGTAGTGTATTTGTTGTCGAAAAAGGCTGGATTGTAATCTTGCAGTGTCATAAAGCTTGAGGGTTTGGGAGGAGACTGAAACATTCCAGTGGAATTTTACCAGAGACAATAAAGGTTGCTTATTGGAGAAATATAAACCCTATTATGTCTGAAATGTTTGGAAACAAATTTATCATAAATGTAAAATGGAATTGCAAAATTTCATAATATCACCATGGCAAGATAATAAAGACCCAAACCAAATGCACTCAATCGAGAAAAAAAGTCAAATAGTGTTAAAATAGTTGAAATATTATTTTAGTTTTTGTGATTTTAATTAAAACGTTATTCCACATGTTGGTCAGAATTTCCTGAAGTTTGATAACAGTCAAAAACAGCAGTTTGGATTAGCACAAGGTAATGTCACACAAAGAATTACATCATCTTGTGTGAAGGAAGTAGCCATCTTGTTGGATTCATGTCTAAAATACTTAAAAAAGCACGCAAACCACTTATATTGCATAATAAAACATTTATTTCCACTTAGTAATGATTTATTTCAACACTAACTTAATAACGTATATCCAGTACACCTACACCAATACACATCACAGTCAATCTACGCATATTTATAGGTTATTACACACTCGAATACATGCGTCCTATTAATCTACAATTCATATCTGCAAAAATCGCTACACAAATGCCTAAAACAAAAATTATCGTCATTTTTCCACTCTCTCCCCATTGCCCGCAATGCATTTTTGGGGCTTCCTTTTCAGCCGCCATTACGCTTCAATTTGCTTCAACCGTGACGGCCAGTAGCGCAATCCAGGGTTTATAGAGATCAGTGAGTCCAACCCATTGTTACGCGCAGAGCCGCATGGACGCCATTTTGTGTCCAAATTAATACAGTAGGTATAGGGAAAAACACATAAACTGTCTGATTTTTACAAACTGGTGGGCTTTAACGCGAATTTGAAAGGCCAAATCGAATAAAACTTTTGGGTTCTAACATTTGAAGTAACAGAAGAAGTAACATGCTTAGAGGAGAAAATCGACCTAATTATTGTCGAAATTGATTAAGAGACCAGGGCAACCAGGGTTGAATGTCCAGGAACAGCGTACAGGTTGTCTCAATGCTACCAAGACCGATGTATCAACTCAAGAAGTGGAAGATATCTATTCTTTTGCTGCAAAAATGCCTAAAAGTGTAGTAGTACATGTACCAGACGTTTGTCCTGATGTCTGCAGGCCATTCATTTAATCAACTATACAGCAATATTTATTAAACACCAAAGCAGAACATTCGTACAAAAATATGCACAAGTTCGCAAAAATGCATGTGAAGTTCCTGGAATGCAACAAGTTGTTTCTACTAATTTGTCCAGGGGACCCATTCGTTTTGTGTCAAAAAACCTAATAAATAGTTTGTGCCAAGTTGTCCACCTGGAAATTTTATCATACCCCTTTCACAAAAGGCTATTTAGGACACATTTCTACTTGCACCACAGAGTTTGGACAATCAATTTCATAAATTTTTCAATTCAAAAAAAAGGTTACTGAAATGGGCTTAACTGTAAAAGTAATAACATTGGTACCTGCAAACAAATGTCAGTTGTTTGAAGATATTAGTCTGGCGTTTGCAATTTGCTGAGAAACTTACTTACAGTTACACATGGTGCAGTTGGCATATAAAACAAAAGAAATAACCACAACATAACTCTTCAAGAGTTACAGAAGTAGAAATGATTTCTTTGAAAACATCAGCCTTGACTGACATAATGGGTTTGTTCAGCCGAATCAAAAATTCCGCTAGGTGGCAGCACCTTCCGGTTATACCAGGGGTGTGCAACCTTTTTCACCGTGGGGCCAAATACAATTACCATGATCAGATCGCGGGCCGCACCCCCAGCTGAATTTAATTTTTTTCATACCAAATATGCTTATATTGAGTTAACAAGTAAAAGTCGTATTTATTTATAGTCGCATAGAATTACCACCGGGCGCACCAATGTGCTCAAAAATATATGATAATTGGACTCGTTTGCCAGTAAATTAGAAAATTCCAGCGTCACCGCGGGCCGCACGAACTTTATCAACGGGCCGCAGGTTGCACACCCCTGGGTTATACAATGCGTTGGTTTGTGCTGGAGAAAATAGCAAAAAACATATATCGGCAAGCTTCGCAGGTGTTTGGGGTGCATTTTTGTGGTCTAAATGTATGTTACGAATAAATGGACTATTATTCTTGTTATCTGAGATAAGTTTGTATAAACTGCAGGTTCAATATGCGTATTTCAGCTAAAATTCAGTGAGTTCTCCCCGCAAACCACTGCAAATTTCGAACCAGAATTTATAAAACTTTGTCTTGGAAAGTACACTAATTTGGTCACTGCCAAGTGATTTTTATGTACATCTATATTGAAGTAAGCGGAACTCACGCTTCAGTATGTCACAATTTTAGTGGCTACCCTGTATGCCGGTAATGTTTTGTCACCAGCTGTAGCCTACTGATGAGACCTTGCAGGTGAAAACAGTGTGCACTATCTTTAACTTAGCCTTCATGATCATTTTTTCCAGCTCGTGTTGTTATAATACACATAACAGACCTAAACAACCCTGACAAGTAAGTTTTATGACAATCAGGTACAGCGAGTAAGCTCACTACTAACAACTTTCGCTTTAAAACTGTAGTGTGCATTGCTGGAAATCGGCGATCTTACCCGGGTCATCCAAGCGTGACCGATCTGGCGATATTTAGGAGTGTCGCCTTTAGTATGTAGTATCTATATCAGGGGTGGGCAACCTGCGGCCCTTGATTAAAGGTTGTGCGGCCCGCGAAGACACTTGGACTTCAAATGTACTGGCAAACGAGTCCAATTATTATACATTTTTGAGCAGATTAGTGCGCCTGTGCTATTTTTCTACGACTTGACAATATGCTGCGAGAATCAAATGCGAATTTTACTTGTAGTAAGGCATTTTTTAATATGCAACGAAGTAAAATCATTTTGTGTTATATAAAGGTGCGGCCCGCGATCTAATTATCGCAATTGTATTTGGCCCCACAGTGACAAAGGTTGCCCACCCCTGATCTGGTTTAACCATAAGCAAGCAGTTAATTTTAATTTGTTGTCTTTTGTTTTCACAAATATCTAAAACGCTTTTAATATTACGGTAAAATGTTAGAACCCGAAATTTTCATTCAATTTAGCGAATCAAATTCGCGTTTAAGATCTCCAGTTTGTAAATATCAGACAATTTATGTGTTATTTTCCTCTACCCACAGTATCATTTTGGACACAAACTGGCTCCACAGGCTTTATTGCGTAACAATAGGTTGGACAACTTGTGTTTGATAGATAGACTTTAGTTTGGACTGACGAACCGGCGGTGAAAAAAGAGGTTCAATACATTCAGCCGACTTTTTTCCGCAGCTTAATTTATCAATTTATATTTACATAAAGAACACTCTGGTTAGGATATTCTCTACTCATAGTGAGGTTTGCATCGGGTTTATCTTGCTACACACACATGCAATTTAGTGCCTTTCACATCTGACACCATCAAGGAGATTTTCTTTTGTCTTGAATTCCGGTTGAAATTGTCGGCAACAAGGCATCCAAACCATGACCGCTTGACATTTTTGACAAATAATTTTATTTTCTTTAACAGGGTATGCGATAATAAAGTCTTGTTTACACTTAGACAAAAGTTTTCTTTGTTGCAACTGCAGAAAATCACATAAGCTTTAGAACTTGCTGTTTGGTAATGATACGGGGCTTGTTCGAGCTCGTTTTTGGATTGCTGCCTTGCGAAATGTATTCCGTTCCCGTTTACAATCATTGGGGCCTTCAGGGATTTCCGGAACAGGTTGAGATCCGTTTCCGTTAGCTTGGTTCATTTCCAAGTCTCTATCGCAGATTAATGCGTCCGATGTTATTTTTCAGCGACCTGACAATATGTGACTAGAATTAAATGCGAATTTTACTTGTACTTAAGCATATTTGGTAAGCAAGAAAGTAAAATCACCTTGTGTTATACACAGGTGCGGCGCGCGACCTTATTTTGGCATGTGTATTTGGCCCCACAGTAACAAAGGTTGCACACTCCTGATGTAGAATATGCTATTTGTAGGTTTCAATTGGTGTGTTTTACCTTGTAGTCCCAACATTTTACCCGCTCCACTAGCCCCCTAAATCAGGTGAATTTTCTAAAGAACGTCGGAATTAAATAAAATTTTTAGGTTTTTGAACATACTATTTTAAGTCCTTAAATGTTGTGTTTTGCCCTGTAGCACCACAATTTAACCAACTGGCCCCTAAAATGGGTGACTCTTTTAACAATGTTCAACTTGAATGAAAATTGGACAGCTTGTAGAATTTGCTATTCATAGGTGTCTATTTTTTTTGTTTTACCCCATTATGCGACTATTTCTTTTCTTTAAAAAAGAACGTTAAATAGGACATACTTCAAACAATATCTGAATTTGATTTGTATAGTTTGTAGGCCTACTCTACAATATAGTATTCTTGTTTAAGCCCCCACGCTATGTTTTACCTTACAACACCCGACTTTCTCATGGTTTCACATACGCTTCATTTTTAGATAATTTTAACGCTAAAAGAAAATTTTCATTGTTTTGCCCGACACATCAAGGAATGTTGCCAAATTTTTGTCGTGTCCACAAGCTAAGTTAAAGGTTGTGTTGTTTCGATAAGTCTATCTGCACAATAGTGATTTAAACAAACTAAGGATGACAAAAATACAGAGGTCATGCTGATCGCAACAATACCGGATTATTTTACAGATGACCAGGGGTAGACTAAATCCAATGTCAATGAGAAAACATGACAATCGATAAAAGGTGTCAAAATGGTCGATTATGTGAGGTGGTCCCTAGGCGGGCTGCTTTCTCCATGGAAACCTGTTGCAATCAATAATATAAAGTGATCAAGACTCATCGTATGTTCCTTGGTTGTTTCACACTTGTCTTTTACATGCATTTAACCAAACCAACAAATCCCCTAGTAGCATTTTTTAATTCCGAAATTGATACCTATCACAGACATGGAGAATATAAACAAATGTTCGAAGGTTAACCTCATGACCAACTGTTGCCATTTCCGCCTGCTTGCACTCATTCGCTTTCTTTTGTTTTTGGCGGTCGATTGGACATGATTTTTCCCTGAGGAACAATTCGAAGCGGTTGAACCCGAACAACTGTAGTCAAGAGTAGAGATTTATGTACACAAAATTACAAAACAGCATTGTGGAAATATCTACGTAAATATTTATGACATTTTTTACTAATTTTCTTTTTAACAGTTTTTACAATACGCAACCGTAGCTTATAATCTTGCGTGGTAGGTAGGTTTTGACCCAGGAATTAAAGTCGGGCAAAACGGAACAGATGGCGGCGAGCGCCCTTTCTCTTTTGTAGCGTGGATTTATTTGGCAGTAACTAACGCTTATTTTGTTTGTTTGCATTAGTGTAGTTGTTGTAAGAGTGTTAGCTTTGTTAACAGAAAACTTTATAGTACTTGCAAATGTAATCTGTGATTAATATTGAGTAGCCTACCCGCCTGCAGAAAACGTTATTTTTAATTTCAGCGACTATCACCAAAACAAACCTTTTTTGTTTGTATTTGGACTTTTACAATAGGCTCTTGTTAAATTTCAATTTTAATGATTTAAACAAAAATAAAAGAGACAAATTGCAGCTTTATTAATAGCTTTGCTCGATGCCAGATTGTTAAAGAGTCGTCATGTCTGGTTGTACGAACACGTATAACAGTAGTGTTGAATGAGTCGCATGAAAAAGTTTTTAGTTTTTACCGATGGTATCTGCTTGAAGAATAAATAATGTAAAAGATGCCCAGTTTGTGATTGAAAATTCGAGTGACAAAAATTTACCAAAACGACTGCGATGCATGGTTAGCAATGAATAATGTAATAGTCGATTTGGCCTGTTTTAAAGTCGACAATTCTTATTAGGTCGTTTCAGTAGGTGTTTAACGTTTTTAGCTTGCGCACGATTTCGTGAATAAGTCGTATTAGTTCAATGAGGCTAGTTAACATAGGTTTCTTTATGGTTGTAGTTGCGGTTGGCATCTAGCTCATAGTAGGAGGAATGAAAAACAAAATGTCTTCTCTTATCAACAGTATTGTGCCGAAGAACTTGGGCCAACAGATGAACTACACACAAAATGAAAAGATTACCACAGCAACTGATAATGGGGAAACGACAATCGTATCCCGCCGAAACGCTTCGACCTCCGATGAAATCGTTTCGTTTTATGCTACTGGCAAACTCGACGAATTTTTAGATCAATCAGATGATGAATTTGCGTTTCATGAAAATGAAGATGGGGATGACGGCATTGTCCTGGATGGAGATGATGAAGGTGAATCACTAGCAGACCTTCATTACCCTTCTTTCTTGCCTACTCAACGAAACAAAATTCCAACACACCAAGAATCTGATGCGAAACCTTCTGTTTCTTACCGCAACAGAAACAACAAATCTGAGAATGTCGTTATAGCCAGCAGTTTAAACTCTGAATTTGATGATTCGGGTGTTGGATGTAACGCTACCGAACATGAGACAAGCTCATTTGATGCAACGCAGATAACTTCTCATTTAGATTCTCACACAACAAACGACGTTTTGTTTTCGTTACTTTCATCGGAAACAACTTTTAAAGGTATTTAAAAACTATGCAAAACCATTTTTAAAAGTGCTTGCAATTGAAAACTTATAATCGACTTTATAGAGCCATTAACAATGCAATCACGTTTTGTGAAAAATCGATTTTTGCCACTAACTATCACATGTTTGTCTAGACATTTAACTGGCTGACACTGTTGGCTGGGATTAGTTTGTTAGTTGAGGTAAATATTTCTGCTGGCAAGAATGCTTTGCAGAATATCCTTAACTGTTTTACTGAGCCGACAAAACAGAACATATCATCTAAAATTTATAAGGCGTTAGTGAGTCTTGAAAACCCGATGGCCATTTGTCCGCGTAGATTTCGTTCAATGGACAGCCGTCACACTGCATTTTATAAATATTTTATTGTTTGAAAGCACTTGACGCCTGGAGTGGCAATAAAATCACTCTTTAAACGTACAATATAGTTCAATTTAAATATATTTTGCGTTTGGAAATTTAACTTATCCACCGCGCTTCACATAAAACATGTGCAAATATTTGTTAGGTGAACGGCACTGTTTGATTCGTGTATGAAACAAAGTAACGTTAGGTACTCGTCAGAAGTTCAGCGACATCCGCTTACTTCATTGATTACAACTAATTTGTTTGTTTGTGTGCCCAGTGACACCTTCCTTGTTTATTTACTCCCCACGAGGTTCCAGTACAACTTTTAAGTAGGCGAAACGGAAAAAGGACGGACAGTGCGTGTTCGAATATATAAACACCAGCAAAATGCTTTTCTGTCAAAAGTTAACTGACTTATTTACCTGAAGTTAAAAAAATCACTTGACATTTGATCAGAATCTGAAAATGGGAGTTACTTCGTTTTTCGAGGGGTGCAATGTTACAACAAGTAAATTTAAAAGTTTTGTCAATAACACTGCTCAGACCTGCAAATATACCAGTTTGAAGCGGCAATGTACCATTTTTTCTAGTCATGAATTGTACGGCATTTTATCATCTCTTTGTAAGTGCGTTCATGTCTTAGGTCATACAAGTACTAATTATTTTTACAACAAAATGTTTTTTAGCTGAGATTCCGAAATGCACCGGATGCGATTCGCATATATTTGATCGGTACATTTTGAAAGTTCAGGAGCGGCCATGGCATGCAAACTGTCTGAAGTGTTCCGAATGTGGGTCTCAATTAACAGACAAATGTTTCTCTCGTGGGAACACTGTGTATTGCAAGGAGGACTTTTTTAGGTAAGTCGAGTTTGTGTTAATTTTTGTTACCGTGACAATTGAGATTTTTTTTTCAATTTAGGCGACATGGAACAAAGTGCGCATCTTGCCATCAGGGTATCCCTCCAACCGAAGTTGTACGCCGCGCTCAGGACAACGTTTACCATTTAGAATGTTTCCAATGTTTCATGTGCCAGCAGGAGCTTGGCACAGGTGACCAGTTTTATCTCCTGGACGACAACCGCCTAGTATGCAAAAAAGATTATGAACAGGCTAGAGCACGAGGTATGTTAGAAATTTGTTTTTGCATATTCATTAAGTCACCTTTTCTTAAGATAATTGTTTGCTTGACCCAGAATTGTGGGGGGTGTTAACACCTATGGGCAGAAAATTAGAGATAAGAAACAGCCTTTCTCTGAAGCAAAAGCCAACATCCCGTCGCCTTGAACGTCCCACATATCAAACCGTTATTTCCCAATGGAGCACTTCTGAACATTTGCCGCCGATCGATATCAAACGTCGTTTATCCGATTAACCGGCCGCTTGGGTTCAAAAAAACTCTTGTGCTGAAAGATGTGCCACTTGCCAACCCTGATCCATAAATCGATAAATGTTGTAGATTAACGGCTCAAACAAAAAGACATTTAGAATGCTTCATTTGTTTAGACAAATTCGCTTTGACTTGAAAATGCGCAAACTTTGCAGATATCGACGTCGAGAACGGTTTGAAGCGACCACGAACAACAATAACTGCAAAGCAACTGGAAACACTGAAAATCGCCTACAATCAAAGTTCTAAGCCCGCAAGACATGTTCGAGAACAATTGAGTGCTGAAACCGGCTTGGACATGAGAGTTGTTCAGGTATGATTTTAATCAGCTGTTGCATGCTGTGATAAAAATTCCCATCTCTACTTCACGTTTCAACGGACGGGACTCGTAACAATTAATGAAGACGTATTTAGAATTTGAATAGTTTTACATCACCTAATACTAGGTTCCCAACGTATAAGCTTTGTCTCGAGACATTCTTGGCATAGCACTTTTCGTTGGTTTGCCTGATGGTAGGCCTATACTATACATAAAAACAAATTCTGGTAAACCATAAAAGACCGAATGAACCACGGCCCCAGATAGGAAAAACTTTTGCTAATGCGAGACGTTTTGTGCCTCCAATTCAAAGGGTCATGGCTTATAGATTGACCATTGTATCAAAAGAATCATCACCAACCTTTTCAGCTTCAAAGAAACAGAAACTTTGGTATTTATGAACCCTGGAGCGGCGCACCAGTTGCACGCCTTCGCTTAGGGCCTGGAGCGCACTATTCACATAGTAAATAGTTACGATATATGTCGCTTTTAGGTGTGGTTCCAAAACCGAAGAGCAAAGGAAAAAAGGTTAAAAAAAGACAACAGTCGTCAAAGATGGGGGGATTTTTTTCGCAATGCCAGTCAAAACAACTCTTTGCATACTCCCGTGCCGAACATAAACCAAAAACGTCATTCACACGGTTCACAGAGTTTGTCTCTGGTGACAGATGAAAAAAGTGAAATAGATGGCAGTTGCATGGCACATATACCAGGTTGGTAACATTTTACAAAGTGCTATATTTGTGGTGGATTAAAAAAACACTTTAGATTATCTCAGCTGTAATTTACCAAATTACAAGGAACTTACAACTTCCATCAAAACAAAACGTTAACATTTAAAGGTAACAATTCGGCGAGTGTCGGAGTCACGCTTCCATGTTCGTCAGATCCTGCACAAGAGTTTCTTGTTAGTTATACTCCGTCGCACGCAACATATGTTACCTCGAATCAAGCTTGTTTATCTCAATTGGAGGATACAAAAGGTCCTCAACTCTATTCTGAATCCGAAAGTTTTAGAGCTTTGTACGCTATAACAAGTACGAAGAACCGCTCATTAAAAACAGGCAAACGAAGTGAAACATTTGAAATGGCAAACAAAAGCAGTCAACTAGTTAACGGTGACGGTTTTACTTCAGCTAACAATTTACACTTCACCTCTAATTACGACTCTGTAAGAAATGAATCTGACGGATGCTCTAACAGCAGCGCCAAATCAAACATTAGTGACATTTCATCAAGTCCAACTTCTTGGCTGGGAGAATTTGATCAGGTTCAAAACTTTTAATAAACTAAGTTTACTTACTGCCTGAAAAATCAACCGTAGTAAGCGACTACTAGCTGAATCGTCGACGATTACATGTACTGAAACAGAATTTATTTATGTATCTATTCTGTGCATTTCGTTTTGTTACCATATTGTGCAAATCATTTCTTTCAATCCTTCCTGTTCATTCCAGATGGTTTACATTTTTTTACTGTAGCCTCCAATTACGTCGTATGTGTCAAAACTGCAAGATTTATCGTTTATTTGACTATAAAATATTATCGCATACAGTAAAAAAGTTTCACTGGCTTATTTCTTCACACGGTAAAAAGTACACGTTGCCTACGTTTTAGTCGTTCGATTAAACTAGTGTTGCAGCATTTCGAGCATTTACTTAAACACGTTTTATAGACATGTTTGGTTAAAAGTTGAATAACTGAAAACCTACATACCAATGAAACAACGATTTGACATCGAAACTAAACTTTTCGTGAGATATTCATTGCGATCAGCCCTAAAGGCTTCATTCCTATTGGCTGGGATTTCGGGACTAAATGGGAAAATCCCGGGATCAGGCTTCCACAGCTAAGTAGCTAGTTGATGGACCTGACATAATGTCCCCAAAACGCCTTGTTTAAAACAGCCCCAAAACGTTTCAATTGTCTATTATTGTCTATTGTGTTTGTTGTCTTGGTCTTTCCTGGGGCTTCAATGTATTCGGATTAGGGCCGGGTTTCGGACTTGTACTTTCGGGTACGGGCCAGGTTCGGGCTCCAATTTCAGGACCGTTTACAACTCTGTACCCGGGGTTTTTACTTCCCAAATCAGGGATTAGTACGCGAATAAACGGGTGATTCAATGCAATGCAAGTATGACAATAATGCAACTAGAAAGGTACTGACTTTCCTATATATTTCCGTATATATATTCTATATCCAATTTACTGATTTTCTATACAGACCATTTGACCTACTAACACGACTGTTTTGCAAGTAAAACCACAGTGGTTAAAATGTAAAAGTAAATATGTTTACAAAAATTGTACAAAACGAACGGAAACATTTACAACACTGAAAATGCGCATGCTAATTTAAGAAAACCACATAATACTGCTGGGCGAAAACAGGTGACTTCTCATCACCAAAAAACTTCTTAGTACAGTGGTTCTCAAACAGGGCCCTTTGGCCCCCAGGCAGGACGAGCTGAATTCCGGGAGGCGACGGGTGTAGGCTCACTAGAAACATCCACCAAAATTCAGTGAGCCATTTTCTTTTATAATATGCAGAATAAAAGTTGCAAATATTTTTATTTCCCAATTTAATTGACTACTTCGCACAATTTTTGTCCATATTGAGGTAATTATCGCGAATACAGTTTGGCTCATAGCCTATTCATAGTGGTACCACCCGCTCTGCATTGAACTGCCACAATTGTAAATCAGTTAATCACTTGTGGTAGGCTATAGTTTCTGAAGGTTTGGCGAACGTTTAAACCCACTATGGTGGGGGCTGTAAAAGTAATCTGGACTGATCGAGCTTAGGTTTTAAATAACAAAAGGAATACCTTACAAACAAATATTTGTTTAATATTTCAGCACAATTTGAAAGTTTTATTGTTGTTACTTCGAATCTAAAATTGTATTGTTCAAAGTATCATTAAGTTTGAAGCAATCTCTCTTGACCAAACGTATGGAACAAACCAGCATTAGACAAAAAAAAATACCCCCGAATTTGCACCTTTATTTTATTATCTCTTAAGTTGACTGCGCTACTTGACGTGGAACTATATGCCGAGGTTGTTACCATATATAGCGCAGTGTTTCCCAACCCGTAGGTTGCGACCACCCAAAGTTTGGTAGCCTGTTTTGTGACAGCATCTATTTTTGACTTGATTTCGTAGCGTATTGCATTTTTATTTAGGCTTCAAAAATTGTAGCCCAACAACAATTTCATGACAACTAGGCGTGATAATGATTAATTCTATTTATTACGTCGTAAGTCACGTGTTAGCTCAATGCTAAGCGTTGTCTGGCCAATAATGGTTTGAGCGAGCTCTAAAGTTCGGACTCTATGCAAAAGTTTGATCAAAAGAACGAATAATATCGGTTTGATTTTCCCAAATCGTTTGGTAATTTTCGATAAGCTTTCCTGATTTGCAGACAAAAATACAACCAAAATATTAAGAATGTATGTGTATTGGTGGTGAGAAACTACAAAACAAATTTTTGGGCAGAATTTGGTTCGCATCAAAAAAGGTTGGGAACCACTGGCATAGAATGACCGTCTGTGAATTGCAACCTGCATGCCGATCAGTGTTAACTGTTTATGAGCTCTGAAGTTCGTCGTTATATATATTGTGACGCTTGTGGCGCCTGCCTTTTTTCAGTGTTTGCACACAATAGGCGTACAAAACGTCTTACGCCTATACCCATCAACTAATTGGCAAATGAGTTTTATTTACGTCACGGCCGCCAGTACATGTATTTTAATATACATGTTCACGGCCACAGGTTGTGCACTGCCCTAGTAGAATACATGTGGGTAGCACGCAATAATTTTAGAATGACGTGTAATAAAAACTATGACTAGTAGTAGTACTGCTAGTTTATGAAGGTTTTCTTCGACTCAACACACACCACTATTAAGTGTTATAAGCTAGGCGGCTACAATCCCATGATTCAGCAAACACACTCTTTCCCAACACTACTAACAACGGCACACTCAGGTTAATCACACTGGTGTGCTGGACAAATGCTTGACGGGGGCAAGCGCTGCGCCCAAATTACCGACGTTGGCTAAGTTGCACAACTATTAAAAGCGGTGCCGTAACATTTGGTCCCAGATGTGGCATACTAAGATGAACATAAATTCATAACTGAGATCAGCCTTGAAGCGTCTATGCAGACCAGCGATCACAGCACACTCATATGTAAACCACAGGGCCTGGCGTACTGTGATATATTAAGATAACTAAATGTTTACATGGAAAATCACTGTTACTTTTGCAAGTTTTATTAGTGTACTTGAAATATCGCTTGGGAATACACACTTATACACAAAGCAGCTGTCATCATTATTGGGTGCTTTTGCTGCATTTCCTGTACAGTAGACGGCTAAATTCTAAGAAAAGACAGGTCACTAAAATGATGCAGTCTTTACATTGTGCAATAGGTACCAGGACCAACGAGTAGATGCAGCGTTTGTTCCAGAACAGGAAACTGAAAGGCAGTCCGCAACATGGAATAGCATCGTTTAACAACAAGTGCTTTCTGTTTGCATAACATAATCATTACCGAAAAGCACAGGGGAAGCGTCAAGCTGTATAAATCATACTGAACATTTTTTCGATTTAAAAATGATATACAGCACAACTTTTGATAAGCATAAATTCCATTTACAACTTAAACTGGAGTAATTTTTGGTATGTTTAAAAACGCCAGAGAAACAACGCAATACAAAGAAAACTATTTTGGAAAATTCAGTACAGTGAAGAAATATTTTGTCATCCTAGTGTTCATGCTAAAGACGGCACATAATGACTTAGTGACATGACTTTAAAGAACAAGTTCTCTTAACAGCTGCACTACATGATTGTTACACAACTCTTAGCAGGTAATAGACAAGTTATACATTATGACCAATCAGCCACAAAATCAAACTGTGTAAATTGCTTTTGCTCTTCTTTGGAAAGAGGGCGAGGATTTTCATGAGGCGGGGTAAGTACTGGCTTTTCTGTGGTAAACTCATCATCAAAATTACTAACATCAGTCGCAGATTTCTAAAAAAACAGTCGTGCCATAACTTGAACGACACATTAACAGTAAAATACAACTTACTATTGTCGGTACAAACTCCGGTTTGACTCGCTTTTGTAATAGTTGTTCCCAATTTACTTTCTGTTAAAAAATGGCTCGTAAAATGTCTGATTGCGACATTTTTTATTTATCATAGTCAATTCATTAAATATATTTACCTTGAAAAATGGTTGACGTTTTACATCTTCAGCATCACGTTCACTGGCTCCGAGCCTTCGCTCTGGATTACGTCGAAGCAAACGCCGCATGATTGATATTGCGTCAGTGGAAAGAAATCGCGGATAACGAACCTCATCATTTACAATGGAGTCGAACACTTCCTCCTCGTCATCTCCGGGAAATGGAGACTGATAAAAGTTACATAAATTTATAATCCACCACTCAAATTCACTTTGGAAATAAGTGTAAAAACCAAAAGTTAATTTACCTCACCAACCAGCATCTCGAATATAAGAACTCCAAGCCCCCACCAATCAACAGCTCTTGTGTACGATGTGTCAGTAAGAACTTCAGGTGCTAAAAACTCGGGAGTTCCACAAAACGTACCAGTTCTGTCACCATGACCCATATCTTCACACAAATAAACAGTGTTAATGACCAGAATTTCTGAATTTAACTTGTTTAAATTTCAACTAGAAGGTGGCTTTCTAATATACTTCCATAGTATATATATTCTATATCATATTTACCAATTTACTATACACATATGATTGTTTTGCAAGCAAAAACGAATGGGTCATGCGTGATTGTGCGGATTTACGGTAAATAAATGTTCCGGTTATGTTTAGATTCTAAGGAAATCTGTACTTTTTGCTATTTTTTGCCATTGCATATAAACTACTTAAGCAAGCTTGAGAAAAAATGTATAAATCGTCTACACCGTATCACATTGCAGGTTATAAACGACAAACTCTTTTTTCGCGTCTGGGTGAAAACAAAGCGCGAAACAAAAAAAAAAGGTTGTCCGCAATTTCACGGTTTCATTTCCGTCAGCGTAATCACTATCTCCATTGTGAACATGGCGCGAAACAAAAACGAAGCTATCGCTGTGCGTATTACCCGGTGTGCATTGAGCTGTAAATCAGTGAATCACTCCCCTGGGAACAGAGTGATATAGTGTTAAACTCCATCAGACGATTTAGCAAATGTCTTAACACTTATTTGGGGCTGTAGGTCTACGGATAACCACTTGTTAGATTTGACCGATATTTTAAATAACAAATGAGTAATCCAATGTTAAATATTTAAGCACATTAGGGCTTGTGTTCCCGGCCTAAAACTAAAACCAATTATTTAGGGGTTTTAGGGGTGAATCCAATAAAAAGTTGGAAAATTCTTTAGAATTGCACCGACCAACACAGCATGAAACTCCTAGATTGTGTACTTTACTCAGTAAAGTCGATTCAAAAATTTTACGTTTTGGGGGCCTGTGGGTGAACGGCTGGGTCATTCAGGGTCAAACTTCAGGAGGATCAAATTCTGATTAATAACTAAGATCTGTCCAAATTTGAAGCACTCAAACAATATGTGTCCCCTTCAGGGAAGGGGACCCATAATAATCATTGACAAAGCAAGACCGAGCACGCTCAGTGCATTGTGACGACACAAACATTCCCAATTTCACGCTAGTTTTGTAGCTTTCCAAGGTCTCTTACGTCACCAACGGCATACTAAGCTGTACAGAAGCAAGCGTTTTTCTACCATCTCGGAAGCATTAAAAACAGTCATTCTTGTTCTCGGATACCCTTTTGAACACTAGTATCGTATGTTAGCAGGCCATGAACATGCAAATTTAATGCTCGGGTCAGTTTGTGGAACTGCTCGGCTGAGCATGGGTTTTAAAAAAACAGCGATGCTCAATATCGAAACTTCTGTCTGAGCAGGGCCCATTCCCAGTTAATATTGTATCATCATAGAATGCAGATTTTGCACATCGGCAAATGTCATTTTATCTCGGAAAGACCTGCACACTTACCTTCCTTACACAGTCCAAAGTCTGCGATTTTTAAATAGCCATCTTTATCCAACAGAAGATTGTCTAGTTTCAGATCACGATAAACAATTTTGTTTTGGTGAAGGTATTGCAGACCCAAAACAACACAACCAGTATAAAACCTTTTTGAACATGTTGTAAAATACAGTTAAACAGCTCAGACATTAAATGTACAAAATCTTCTTACACTGTGCGTGATTCACTGAAAACATCGGTGTGTATATGAAGCATAAGATCTCCACCACTAGCATATTCAGTGACAAAGCACACATGCTCTTGTGTTTGAAAGCATGCATACAAGTTGACAAGAAAAGGATGACGGACACGTGTGGCACACTCAAATATACGACGTTCCACCATTAAACTGTACAACAAAAATTATCCAGCACTTACCACACATTTTATCACAATTTCTTGAAAGTATAAAATTTTAATGTTTTTGACTTACTGACAATTTTACCAACTATTCCTTATAAGTTAGTTTCTGTATATACCTGTCAATTTCATCTCTTGCAATTATATCTCCTTTTTTAAGAGCTTTAACCGCATACATTTTGTTAGTTTTTTTGTGTTGTGCAAGAAGAACTTTGCCAAAATGCCCTCTTCCCAACACAGCTATTGGCCGAAAATGGCTCATTGTGATGTTAGATCCACTAAAACAAATAACAGAGTTGAATATGAACAAGGGTGATTTTTCGTGTACAATTGGTTAACACTGTTAGAGGACAACAATGTAGTGTCACTGGATAAAAGTAAGCAACAATTTTACTAACCTAGTAAAAATAGTTTTATTTTAAAGTAGAAAACTTCTCAATGACCTGTTGAAACCTTTATGCTATTACTACACCATTTGCCCAAAAGTTAAAATTTCAAACATCAAGAAGCGAGTGAATGCTCTTTTTTACCAATTCCCTAACTGTGACCTATCATTAGTATACATTTCCCAGTTTTAAAAAGTTAGGTAGAAGTGTCATCCAAAGTCCCCTGCACAAATGTTGAGACCTAGCTTAGAGAAGAACATTGGGCTTTCTGATAAATTGTACTAAGCCCAATGATTTTGTTCTGAATTAATTCACCAAAACAACCTTGAAAAATCATTTCCCTGAGTTGGTGTAGATGTTCTTTTTGCTGGTTTGGGAGGTGAGGAAGGCTGATTCCACTGAAGAAAACTGGATTTATTTTGGCGTGGTGCAGCAACTGGCTGATTGGTATCTGACATACTAGCTTCTTTGAATGCTGGTAGTATTTCCTAGACAGAAATTTATTCATTATTTCATATGCTACTTCATTTTTTTTTATTGAAAATCACATTGAGGTTTGGAACAGATGAAGGTTGAACAGCTTGCTTGTATGAAGATCGTGATGTGGAGATGCTTGACCTGACAACAATTAATATAAATGCAAACCTAAAAATTGTCCATACAGTATAAAACAGTATCACACTTGTCACTGTGCAGGTCATCTGATAATGATTTCCGCTGCTTGTTGGTTCCTGGAACATTCCAAGTTGGTTGCCGGGATATATTACTCTGATTGTTGGTTGCAAATGCTGATTCTTTGCTAGATCTTCTCTCTTTGGATGCACTAAATGCACTTTCTTCAAAATCTAACTTTTGCTTTGCAGGTTCAACTGAAGACCTACAATTTTACTTCCATTTCAGATTGCTTTGTTGTGCAATTGCATTGATTCTTAGATCATAATATTTTCCTACAACTTATCACTTGTTTAACAAACCTTTTGCCTGCTTCCTCATCAAGTGAAGATGTGTGTTTAGTTGGTGACATGGAACCAACGATTGTAGATTGTGGACTAAAAGTTGATGGGTCACTACAAGGGGGAATAGCTCGTTTCATTAATCTTCCCCATGTTGCAATGTTAATATTCATTTGCTTTGCACGAAGAAAACTTCTTCCTAACACAAAACAAACAATATCCTGAAAGTTTTTGTTTAAATCAGCTTTTAAAAAAACCCATAGACATACAAAAATAATAAATTTTATTTATTTTGCATATTCCACAGTGTAATATACAGCATGAAAAAAATTATAAAGATGGTTTCTATTAATTTTCAAGTTATATTTACCACAATATTTGAGAGTTTGCGGCATATGCCATTTGCTGTATTTGTTTATTGCTTTATTTTAGGCCTCATAGTGCTAACAGTATTGGTGGGTGCACTGATACAATGCGATCAATTAATGATACGCAATGACAAATTTGTAAAAACTAAAATAAATTATTGTTGAACCCAATCAAACATTTTAAACTAGATAGGTGGCTTTCCTATATATTACCAATTATATATTCTATATCCTAAACAATTTACTATTCCCTCTATTTGACCAACTAACTTGATTGTTTTTGCATGCAAACCAAATGGTTTCTCACACACATGTACAGGTTTTTTTTTA
>QLIY01002330.1:0-11155 GCA_003260075.1 Phallusia mammillata | reverse complement strand
TTTTGAATTAGAAGTAGAAAAAGCGTATTGACAAGTTACCTGGTGGATTGTCTGAGTTGCAATAATCTGGAAAATAAACAGTAAAACTTGTAAAACAAAAAGTATTTTTACATCAAGTTATTCACGAATACGATTTTAAATCGCAAAGCAAAATGTAATATTGACCAAGATAGCGCAATGTTTTTTTGCTCGTTGTTAAAAAGGCAATTTCGCAGTGTCGTAAAATTTAATTATAACCTCTTTAGGTTTTTACGACTTGAGCTATTGTCCCGAAATGTTCTTTTTATAAAATGGGCTGTCACATCTTATTGCCTTTCGTGTCTTTAGTGGTTTATAGCTGTAGTTTGGATAAATCAGACATTGAAATACTAAGCAAACTGGGCTGTTTAATTATTGCTAAAAGCCCCCCCCCCGCATTTAGGAAAAATTCATAACATTTTTAATACGGTAACGGAAGATGAAATTATATTACTAAACTTGTTTACAAAAAACTACCAGAGTCCCAAGTTTTCACCAGCATAGCAAGTAATATATAACAGGTGTTATTAAATACCGCATGTCATCGCATAATGCACCTAGAATACCACATGTTGTGTGAAATGTGAGAAAAAAAACGACACGGTAAAATTAGGCCTAAAACCTTAATTGAATTACAAACCCTCACCCCGTGTTTCTATTTTGCCAGTGACAATAGCGAAATGTTTACTGCGCAAACGCTATTCGCTGAGCTAAGAGCGCTTGCCCGACAAGCTCGAACCTTCCAAATAAATACCCCTCTCAATAATACGGATTTTTATACGGATTTAGTTAATCAAGATTGGATCAATACACCATTTGGTTGACAAATACATCAGCCAAGTCTTGCTCTTTGTAACGTCAATGCTCACTTACGCTGGATCAATAGAACGTTAGGCTACATAAAACCTAGCACGCCCCTAAAAGACAGCACAAACGGAATGACAATTTACTGTCTTTGCAGTGTTAGCTGTGTCTTCCACAAACGCTTGGTTCAATACACCATAATAAACCTAGCAAGCCCTGATAAAGATAGTTAACCAATTACTACCGACCCAAACGCAATGAATTATAATTTCCTTTATCTACCAGATTTTTTTTTTTAAAACCTGGGACATTAGTTTTCTATTTGTGTTGCTTTTGTGTTTAAAACAACCTTCTTTAAGGGACATTACTGCAGCAGTTTCCGTTAAAATATTGTTCAGAAAATTGTTTGATGCTGTTTTAAATGTGTGGAACATTTTCTCTTACCTGTGTCGCAATAATAGAAACACTCGATTCCATCTGTAACATCGTCACAACCAGAAAAAGGTATCCCACACCCCCTCCTAACATGATTGTATGTAACACCGTCAACTAAAAAACGATGGTTCTTTAGTGTTTTGTTTGTCACAGGTTTCTATTCACAAGTGGAAAAAAGAAAAAAAAAACTAATCTTCAACAAAAGTCATGTTGGATTAGGGTTAAGATAAGCACATCTGCCCGATTACAAAATCGCAAAAATGTTTTAATTAAGAATTTATAAAAAATACAAAAATAGTTAAACACAAAACCTGTGCCCGTGCTTATGGAGGTTGTACAGGAGTCTCTCGCAAGAGGGCAAAATTTGATATAAGATTGATCCGGGTTTGGACCTTTGCATGATGGGTCCCCCTCACCCGGTACAGGTGGGTCATAAAAATGACAATCGTAACAATAGAGTGCTGAAGCTGCGGAATGAAAAGAAAGTATTTCCGATTTCTAAAGTTCTGGCTTAAACACAATAAACATTTTCCAGGCCACGATAATATAATGGATTTCATGCGACTTGAATAGGTGAATTTTTGAAAACTTTATCACTTTTTTTCCACTTACCAACTGAGCCGAACACAAGCACTGCAAATGCTGACAGAATCAAGTTCTTCATGCTTCAATTTAGGATGTTTACTTTGTAACAAACTCTACTTAAGCGTTTGCACTGAAATAACCTCAAAACAATTGATTAAAAAACACTTAGCACATTTTTTTATAATTCTGTCATTTATAAATTTGTTTCGACTTCTGTTAGGAACAAAAAATAATAATTACTGATCAAACTATGTTTAAATCACAAAATTCTACCTCTTTTTACTGACGTAACACGTATCAGCTCGACTTAAACCTCCCAAATAAATACGTCCCTTAACGATATTGAATCTTTATACTGTAGTAAGTCATTCAATGTTTACAGTGAGTCATGTGACTAATACTACCTTGGATACCAAAAGTCTTGTTTTTGCTCACAACATTTGCCTAATCGGTAAAAGTGCCCAGTGTTGATCGACACTTAATAGTAAATACAAGCTTCTTTGTTGCAAGGCGGTGGTCTGCTGGTTACAATAACTTACCTCATAAAAATCGGACTTTAACTTTATTTTGTGTTTAAATTGTAAAAAAAAACTGTAAAATGAACCACCCTTTCAACTAACCGTAATGAATCGACCATTAAAGGCCTGCCTAGCAAGCCGGATTAAACCTGTTTAAACAGTTACGTTTATGACGAGTAATAAAATGTATGGCTTACATTTAAGTTGGTAGCAACCACGATAAACGATAGTTTAACTTTTAGTTACCAAAGGTCGTTTAAACACTGACCCACTGATTGTGTTCACGTACAGAAAACAAACTACAACAGTGAAAAAGTATTTTAAAACCCCAAAACCACATAAAATGGATATATTTTATGAAACACAAGCTATCAGAAACTGGCTTTAGTGGTTACTTGTTGATTTGCTGGCTGTGCTGACATCCGAAGAACAACCAACAAAATTACTGGACTAATCTTTATCACATCTAATCAAAAAAGTAAGTTCTGTATACAATGAAACTAGTGGATAATAAAATCTTACTTTAAAACAGGACCAGTCAGTTTTCGGTAAAAGTTTATATATTTCGGCTAAATGGCATTATCAGTTCCTGAAAATACTAAAGTAACGCACAATCATGTAAAGATGGGCGCTACACCAACCATGGTAAAATAAATGACACTCGTAAAACAAGACACCCCCCCCCCCCCCCCCCCCCCCCCCCCCCCCCCCCCCCCCCCCCCCCCCCCCCCCCCCCCCCCCCCCCCTGTGTTACAAGGTGATAAATATGTGGTGACTTAAAACGTAAAAACCAAAAAAAACTCACTGGTCTATTATAACAACGGCGGGTTCTGAGGGAAAATCTACTAACACAAGAACTCACAGCAGACTAGTTTGCTCAATGCCGATGGATGGTGCAAAGAGCATTCGCAAATATTTAAAATGCAATTTGTTTAAACGATGCTGAGGCGATTACGAATTCTTGTTTATTCTATTTGATCTGTTTAAGTCAAATTAGTACCGAATTCCAACATGAGATTGCCATTTACATTTTTTAAGAGGGCTACGAGGTCCAAAAGTTACTTTTAGGCGGGCCCCGGTCCACGAAAGGTTGAGAACCACTGCCCTAACCCTAACCCAGACTCACTTTCAAATTAAACAACTGGTCTCATTTCAAATTAAACAACTGGTCTCTGTAACACTGAAAACCTTGATCCGGCAAAAATTTACGTGAGAATCTATAACAAGCCACAACCTGTTTAAACCAGATAACCACTTGCTGTTGGGCGTTACGAACATCCTGTTTGACAAAATATCCTGTTTGATTTAATGTGCGCCATAAATTATCGGTTATTTCTAAGCTGTCAGTAACAACCTACTCATCGTGTTCACTTTAACATTACTAGCTTAGTTCAAATTGCCCCCCTTATTGACCCGCACTAAATATAACGTTCTTTTGCATTTATTTGCAGGGCGGTGGCCTGTTAAGAGCAATTTTTATTACGCTGTTAAAGGACTCATGCTTGTTGTCCTACCTACTGCACGTTATTGGGTTTCCCTGGGACTCTGCAACAAAACAAATCCAGGAAAATAAACAAATCAAAGATTGAAGCTTTTGCAACTTTACAAATCTTAATTACATGGCTGTTTTGTACCTTTTAAAATTAATGAAATCATATAAACTTTAAATGCATTGCTGAAATCAGTCCTAAAGTGTTTATGCAGACCAGCGATCACGAAACAAGTCTTTACACGTGATGATGCGTCCGACTCATTGCCAAGGCACATGGAAATATGGATTTGTAGTGTCCCACGTGTATGAAAAGACAATAAAGCTTAGATTTTTGTTTGCCCACAAAGTAATTAAATCAACAAAGAAAAAAAACTCCTTACTTCAGTGTAGCTCAAAAGAAAACAACATAAGCATTGTAACCATTTTCATAATGGCCCCTGCGTTTTCGTGTTTGTCATAATTTTATTTCATTTTAGTACTCTGACGTACCCACGAATTAACAAAGTGGCGTCAAAATAATGTAGCAACTTTATTGCGAGATTGAATTATATTTTGGCAACGTCAACAACAGATTGAAGCAGCAAAGTACAAAAGTTATTGGAATCTAAATCACTGGTTGAAAGAGTTTGAAAATTACGAAACGTTGAAATCGCATCAGTCCGCAATCTGAATTACGAAAATTGAATGGCCCAATTAAGTCACATGACTATTTAAAGTTATTTGCAGTAGCGACCATCCCCTTAATTTAGAGTCTGACGAACATGAATCCAGCAAGCAAAGACAACATGACGATAACGTTTAAATGCACTTTTCCTGATCCATTGGTTGTGTTACAATCATCTGAAAACCAAAAACAAATAACATTTTAGCGCAACCTATGTCAACTCCTGGTCCGAAATATTTGTTGTCCCCTAAAACCCTAACGCCCCCCCCCCCCCCCCCCCCCCCCCCCCCCCCCCCCCCCCCCTTTTGGCCTTTTATTGTTAATTACAGTTTATTTTTCAGCTCTTAAACAGCACAAAGGGAATAAAAAATTCTGTTTTTCTTGTTAGTAATGCAGTGTTAGCTTTCTCTTTCAAAATAGAGTGATTCAATATACTGTCTGGTTGACAAACACATAAACCAAATGTAACTCTGTGTTGCTTGAAAGGTCTTTTCTGCTGGATGAATAGAACATTCGGCTACATTAAATCTAGCCCGCTCCTAAAAGACAGCACAAAAGGAATGACAATTTACTGCCTTTACAGTGTTAGCTGTCTTTTCCACAAAAGCTTGGTTCAATGTACCATAATAAAACTAGCAAGCCCTGATAAAGATACTTCCCAAACGCAATAAATTACAATTCCCTTCATCCACCAAATTTAAGGTATAAATCCAGCAACATTAGTTTTTTTGTGTGTGTGCGTTGATTTTGTTTTCAAAACAACTTAACTTAAGGAGCCCGACAGTCAGTTTTTTCAGCATAACCCACAAAAGGCTGGTCAGAACATTCTAGGTTGTTGTTTCAAATGTGTGGAACATTTTGTCTTACCGGTGTTGCAGATATAGGTACACACGTTTGCAATTCCTATTTTCTCACAACCACGATTAGCTGGGCTTCCTCCGCACTGCCTTATTACGGCAGTTGCTGTAACGCCCTCAGCTAAAAGAAGGTATTTTTGAACGTTTTACTTTCACAGTTTCCATTAATAAAACAACATATTTCAATTATATTTCAGCGGTTATGGCTTTGAGGATTAGGCTAAGCCTTACCCCTAAGGTTTAATAATAATAACAACACAAAAAAACCTAAAAACTTTAGTTTTCAGCGTTAAATTCAGCTAACTGGAAAATGATTTAAAAATCTTGAAAATGGTTTATAGTATTCAGTGTTAATTGCTTGCACAGAAAGCTTAACACTTACCGGAACCTGTGCTTGCAACAGTTGTACAGTAGTTAGCCCCAGGGCAATCGATAAGATGAGATGCATCCGGGTTTGGACCTTTGCATGATATATCCTCAAAACCCGGAACAGGTGGGTCAGAAAAACTGCAACTGTAACATCTGATGGCCGAAGCTGTAAATTAAAATAAAAGCATTTCTCATTTCTGAAGCTCTGGCTTAAAAACAATCAACATCTTCCAGGCCACGATAATTTTAAGGGCTTTTATACAACTTTAATGGTTAAATTTTTGAAAACTTTATCAGTTTTTTTCCACTTACCAACTGAGCCGAATACAAGCACTGCAAATGCTGACAGAATCAAGTTCTTCATGTTTCACTTTAGTATGTTAACTTTGTAACAAAAAACTTAAGTTTTGGTTGTTTATCTGCAACTAAAATAACGCATTGATACCGTTTACCAAACAGTCGGAAAGTTTATGGTTTGACTGTTTTTCTTGCAGAATTCTTTACATATGATTTTACTTTGAAATAATCCTAAAACTTATGATTAAAATTTTAAGAACATTGTAGGTAATAATTTTATCTTTTGATCTGTTTCGATTTCTGTTTGTGATAAAAGAAAAATGATTACTGCCCTAACGATGTTTTAAATAACAAACATTTACCTCTTCTTACTGACCTAGCACTAGCCATCCCGACCCGAACCTTCCAAATAAACAAGTTCAATAACGGTAGGGAATCTTTATAGTTAGCCATGGAATGTTTGTAGTGAGTCAAGCAACATTACTACCTTATAACACAAAACGCATTTTGCTGAAAACATTTGCCTTCGCACTAAAATTTCTCCGTGTTGATCGACACTTAACACACGCTTCTTTTGTTGCAGGACGATGCTCTGATGGGAGCAATGACTTAATTACCTCATTAAAAAGGGGCTTGCACTTTATTTTATAATTGAACTGTAAAATGAACCACCCTTTCAACTAACCGTCAATGGCTCTTCCAGTACGACTTGTTGATGTACGTAATAAAACATGTACGTTGTGTATTTCAAACCACGTTGCTTAATGGTCGATGGCTGGCCCAAGCCGGATTAAACCGGTTAAAACAGTTTCGTTTTGGGCGAGGAATATAATATATGCCTTTTTTAAACTAGGAGTTGCTAGCAACGACGATAAACGATAGTTAAACTACTAGTTACCAAAGGCGATTTCAACGTTATTTGCAACATAATATCAACCGTTGATGTTAACACTCAGAAGTATCACAAAGAATGTTGAAATGTAGTTCGTCTGATACACTGACTGTGTTCACATCTAGAAAGCAAACAACAATAGTGAAAAGTTTTTTTTAAATCCCAAAAACCAGCTAAAATGGATATATTCTATGAAACACAAGGAATAGGAGACTGGTTTTAGAGATTACTAGTTGATTTACTGATTTACATGCGATAAACAAACAACAAAAATACGGAACAATCCTTTACATCTAAGCAAAAAGTAACCAAGTTCTGTATCAAGTGACTCTAGTGGATGATAAAATCTTTCGTTGGGACAGAATTAGTCAGTTTTCAGTAAATGGCTAAATGACATCATCGGTTCCTGAAAAAAAGTAGCGCACATTAATGTAAAGATGGGCGTTACACCAATCACGATAAAGTAAATGAAACGCATTAAACAATAAACCAACGACCAGAAACAAACCTGTAGCAAGGTGACTTAACATGGTGACTTAGGTAAAACATAAACTCGGTCGATTCTGATGGCGCTGGGTTTGTGTGGAAAGGTGTACTAACACAAGAACTCACAGCCGACAAGTTTGCTAAAAACCAATGTATTGTGCTAGAAGCATTCGCATACCAACGTAACAGGTGAGAAAATTCCATTTAAGTAGTGGCAAACAAAAGTTTCTGAAGCTCGTTTCGAAACTCATGTTGCTCATAAATTATCACCCAGTGTTTACTTTATTGGTTTTGGTTCGTGCCGCTTTGCAAATTTTAACTTCTATTTCTATTTGAATTTGTGTTTGGATCAGAGCTTTGAAGGCTCCAAATTGCAACCGAGAAAGTGGTTTTAAAAAAACAGCAAAAATCCAAACACCACAATGCAGAACAGGGGCATTTAAAGAGTGTGTACTCCAATGTCAACGTAAATTGCTATTGTGTCGGTTTAAAAAAAATTCCAGCTCAATTCACTCAATAAAACGCTCGGTTGGGGTGTGTAGGGGGCGTGACCCGATGGATCCTGCTAAGATCAATGCAACTAATTTTTACTATTGTTGCCACGCCCCATTAAATTAAATTTCATTCCTTTGCTAAACAAGTTTATTGATGTTAAAAAAGGGAGTCGATTCCTATAAATATTCCATTGGCAGAATAAAACTATATTTGAAAATTGTCTGTGCAATTCCAATTAAGTAGGCGGATTTGGATCCGTTTGTTTGTTGGCAAGATGTTGGATCAGTTCCTGCATTTTATCATTATAAATAAGACAAGATATATATACTTTACCTATCTACAGATTTTAATCTGCACAGTTGATTTGAGTAGGTATTTTTAATTGTTTATAGCTTTTGTTTTACATTTTTGACATTTGTTCCCATGCCTTTTTTTTACATCAAACCAATGTACAGAATTTTACTTTGTGCGTGAACGTGCCAGTGATAGTAATTCACTTAAACTTTGCTTTTTAGCTTCGGGTATCCAGTGTTATGAATGCCACTTCTCAGAGCCTCATATACCGGACATTACCGAGTATAGCCTACTTGTGAGGGTCCAAACCCACATGCAAAACATCTCATAAACTGCTCTGCTAATTTCAAGTACTGTTTGACTTTTATTGTTTGATTTGTATTCTGGGTCTCTGGTAAGTGCCAGGTTATTTACGAGCATGTTGTAACACAAAAACCAAAGCTGATTGCGTCTTTTCACAACGTGGAGCATATGATTTATGTTTTTTCCATGAGTTCTGTCACATAACGCTTGGTAGTAAAGGTTTAATTAACATCCATCCACCAATTGTGCCTTGACATTTTCGCGCTTTGTAACATCTAAACCTAGCACATCTGTTTCCAGTTTGGTTAATATTTAGCACATTTATGATGCAACGTTTCAAGTATTGAAAGACCCCTAGCGCCCCGAGTGTACAAAACAGGGGATCAAATTTTTTAGTTTTTCGCTTGCGCACGAAGTAACTCTCCTAAATCGACAAACAAAAAGATAATTCCTCACATGAGTGTAGCTCAGAATACAACGTCACCAAGATGATAACCATCATAAAAATCCCACTGCGTTTCGTCTACTGTGTTTATTTTATTTTTTTAAANGTGGATCAAGCAAACCGAACCTCAACTTTGTCATCATGAAGCTCACTCTGGTTGCTGGATTCCTCTTCATCAAGTTTTAATTTTCCACGATGAATCCTCTTGCAATAATTTAGCTTTAAATTCTCTTGTATTATTTTTCCGAACGTTTTTGTGATGTAATTTCAACGTGTTTGTGTTAATAAGCGGTGTCGTAGTGTAGTTTTTTGTGTCTCGGTGTTTTTTACTCTTCTTCGCTATAAAGTTCCCATTGCTTTAATAATAATTCTCCATCACAAGTACAAAAAACTTTCAAAAATACCGTATGAATTTAACTTATGGCACACTGTTATGAATGGAAACTTCTCTTAGTGCAGCTGGTTACAAGATATTTACTGCATAACCTAGTAAAGTCAGACAATGACACTCAAGTTCTTAGGGGGTAACATGTTGAAAGACCACGCCTCTCCTGTTCAATGCCAACAACAAACCTCATTCAGACTCACTAGCACGTAAACCTCATAAACATCGTTATTGCGTATTCAACAAAATCGAACCAGACGCACATTTCTACCTAATTCGGCGACAAGTCATCATTTCTAGTAAAAAAGGGCCTCTAGCGCCTCTAGTGTTTACAACAGGTAATAAAGATTCGTATTTTATTTACTTGCGCACAAGTAATTTTCCCAAATCGACAAAGAAAAAAAATCATTACATCAGTGTAGCTCAGGATAAGACGCCACCAAGATGATAACGATCATGAAAATGCAAAGTGCGTTTTGTCATTTTATTTCGTTGAAAACATTCCTTGATGTACTTTGATAATCATCACTCTGACATAATCATGCTATCAACAAATTGGCTCCAAAATATTGTGGCAATTTATTGTGAGATTTATTTACATATTGGCATCATCAGTAACAGATTAAAGAATCAAATGTGCTAAAGTTATTAGAATCTAAATCACAGTTTGAAAGAGTATTTAAATTACAAAACATTGAAATCACATAAATTATAAAAATGTAATGATCTAATTAAGTCAAAAATGATTATTTAAGATTGTTTACAGCTGCGGCCATCACTAAATTGAAAGCTTGATAAATATGACTCCAGCAAACAAAGTCACCAACATGACGAGTAAGTTGCAATGTACTTTGTCCGATCCGTTGGTTGTGTTACAATCATCTGGAAACCAAAAAGAAATGATATTTTAAAGCAACGTATGTCACATCCTGGTTCGAAATATATGTTGTCCATTAAAGCCCTGACTCATTCTGCAACTTTTAAACTTGCATAATCTCTTACAAATCGTGTTTACTCTTTCACAGCACAAACGGAATATTAGTCTGGAATTACTTTATAGTCGTATTGCTTTTGTTTTAGTACAACAAAACTTTTGGTATCGACAGTCTGTTACAGCAGCAGATCCCACAAAAAGGCTCTTCAGAAATGTGGATGTCACTGCTTAGGATCTGTGAAACATTTTCTCTTACCTGTGTCGCAGACGTAGGTGCACACATTTGCACCTGCTATGTTGATACAACCAGAACTAGTTGAACCGCCCCCGCATGTTCTTGTAACGGAAGTTGCCGTCACACCGGCTGCTAAAAATACAATTGACTTAGTTTAGTCTCAAACAAAATAAGCGTAATGTCTGTTTACCATTAAAATAGGCTCTTCTTTTGTCTTATTACGAAGAGACAAATTTGTTAACAACATGAACATAAACATAAGGTATGGTTGAAGATGTTTAATAGTTCACAAATAGCTAAACACTTACCGGTGACCGTGCTTGTGACGGTCGCGCAGGAGCTGAAGCCAGAGCAATCTAAGAGATGAGATGAAGCCGGGTTTGGACCTCTACATGATTGGTCCCCCACACCCGGTATAGGTGGGTCAGAAAAAGTGCAAGTGTAACATCTGATTCCTGAAGCTGTAAGATAAAGTTTTTGCATAAACACAATAAAAAATATTTGCTGACCTCGACAATGTAATGAATTTCATACAACTTGACGGTTGAAGTTTTGTAAACTTTATTACATCTTACTCCACTTACCAACTGAGCCGAATGCAAGCACTGCAAATGCTGACAGAATCAGGTTCTTCATGTTTCAATTTA